>JAZAYU010000740.1:111246-166040 GCA_038501625.1 Corbicula japonica | reverse complement strand
TACTATTTTGACGGGGGAATGGGGCCCAATTTCTCCAAATATTTGGCATAAAAAGCACTGACTGGTTGCACAAGCAGTAGAAGGAGTAAAGGTGAAAAATGTATTGATACATGTATGTTTTGTTTTTCAGTTCAGTCAAGTTGAAATTCAGAGACTTAAGGTAAGAGCTGTGTAATAGGCACTATTAAGAATCCAACATCTGATTATATTTTCATCAACTGCTTCATACCGCTGACTTGTATGCAAAATTTTAAAGATTTTCACCGTGTAGTTTTTGAGATTTTTAGCTTTTCTTTATTTAAAAAAGTGAGAAAAAAACGTGTAAGTATCCAAATTCTTTAATCGGTGACAAATTTTTTTTGTTATTGATAAATTCAACCCTAATTTTTTTACAGTTTATCCAAAATATGGTATATTTTACTAAACCAATTTAAGATATAATATATAAATACAGAATTTATCTTAAAATGACATTGTTTGACCAAATAAATTTTAAAAATGCATTTTTTTATATTTCGCGAGACTAAATTAATGAAAATTGTGCAAAATCCTGATTGGTGCAATATACCAAGCTTTACTATTTTTAACTATATACCTTAAACAAAATTTAAACAAAATTTCAGAGAAGTTTACCGTCCAGTTTTAGAAATTTTCAAATTGATGACTTGAATAAACACTATTCTGATAGCGAATTCCCCTTTAATCTTGATTATTTTGCTTATTTTAGTTTAAATCATGAGAATTTTATATTCAATGACAGAATTACACAGGAATAAAAGATATATTCAAATTATTTAAACTCTAGGCTTACAAAAAAATTAGCTTCCAGTCCTCTTGCATGACAGAAATCTACCCTAATTTACTACTATAGTTACCTCCCTTGGATACTCTTCTGGATAAAGGTATTCATTACACAGCTCTTACCTTAACTGCAGTGTTGCAAATTGTCGAGAACTTGGACTTCCATTACCTGATCTTGATTTGAGCTCAGATTGTAGTAACTTGGGAGATTCTTTGGAAGAAAGCACAGACATTGAGAAATCAGCACGTCTTCAGGATTGTCAGAGCCCTGTATGTGTCAACATTTCATCAACTGGCGATGAACTCGGACTTTCTCTTGATGAACTGGATTGTCAAAGCTCAGCTTGTGCTGACAGTTCATCAACTGGCGATGAACTTGGTCTTTCTCTTGATGAACTAGATTGTCAGAGCCCTGCTTGTGCCGACAGTTCATCAACTGGTGATGAACTCGGTCTTTCCCTTGACGAACTGGATTGTGTACAGTTAGAGTCAGATAATCAAGAATCATTAAACACCAACTATGAAAATGTGCTTGCCATTAGACGCCCACCAAGAAAAGTTGAATCC
The DNA here is from genome assembly GCA_038501625.1 of Corbicula japonica. Taxonomy (NCBI): domain Eukaryota; kingdom Metazoa; phylum Mollusca; class Bivalvia; order Venerida; family Cyrenidae; genus Corbicula; species Corbicula japonica. The sequence goes on along the minus strand of JAZAYU010000740.1, from coordinate 164,672 downwards.
TTTCTTTCTTGTAAGTATAGAATTCTTGTTTTTCTTGAAAGGAAAGTGCAAGCAATGTTAAGGTATTGTGCTGCTAGTCATTGCTTTGTCATAGACAAAAAACAAAATTATCAAAATCTCTCAAAGGACACAATGCAGTTCAATGGTGTATGATTATTTTATATATGTTAAGAAAAGTTAGAACAGTGAAGAAAAAATGTTTAACATAAAACATCCTTAAAATTCTATTTGCAATTTTTCACAAAAACTATGCAACACAAAACAACAATTTAAATGCTAATGTAAGTGAAATGATACTGACAACGTTATCCAAGGTCCTCGAAAAAAACTTTCAATTATGGAGAGAGAAATCAACATTTTTATGCCCTGCTGCATAACGGCTGGGGCCTGGGGGATATAGGAATGGTCTTTGTCCATCAGATCTGTCTGTCCTTCCTAGGCACACATTTCATGTCCAGTCCATCACTTTTCAACCCCTAGAAGGAATTTTATGAAATTTTAGTCAAACATTCTCCCCGTGAAGACAACGTGCTAATGCTAAACCCATGTTCCAGCGTAGTATTTGCTATTATGAGAGGCCATACTCAATAATGTATTTATATTACTATTAGTGTTAATATCGGGAAAACGAATGACATGAACTGTCCCCTGCACCCTTTGTTGTTTACAACATAAAGCGAAAGTTAACACTGTTTCTTATGTTTGAAAATTATCTGTGGATTCAGTTGGAAAAAATGGAAAAAATTTCGGATTGGGAAAGGGTCTGTTTGCTTCGGGAAAGGGTCCGTTTTCCGGAAGGCTAGGAAAACCCCTGCTTTTTAACTGTTGTTAAGTGTTTCTTCATTTTTGTGATAAGTTGTAATGTTATGTAATTTTTAGGCAGGGGTTTTCCTAGCCATTTTGGGAAAAGGACCCTGGCTAGAATTGGGAAATTTTAGCGCGTGAAATGTCTCATTTTGGGAATTTTTATTGGCAAAAATACAAGTTTTGGGAATTTTAAAATCATTGTTTATGCATTTTCGCTTTTTTAACTTCTACAAGGAAGGATCATTTTACTTTTTATTCACTTAGGGTTGTTTAGTGTTTAAAACCTACATACAGGCTTTTTTTTTCAGAAAAAAGTCAAGTTAACGCTGTTTCTTATGTTTTGAAAATTATCTGTGGATTAATTTAGGAAAAAATGGAAAAAATTTCAGATTGGGAAAGGGTCCGTTTGCTTTGGGAAAGGGTCCATTTTCCGGATCGGCAGAAAGGCTAGGAAAAGCCCTGTTAGGTCTAACCATTTTTCTAAACTGTGCCAACTTTTCTTAGCGTAAATAAATAAAAAATAATTATGTTAATATCATTCAGGGCCTTTTCAGCTAGTCTCATGGGGCTGAAAATGGGCCCCATTCCCAATGGCAAATAGGGACCATTTTTTCCAACTTCTAGAAAAAATTCCCAATTTCAAGATAAAAATTACCATTGCTACAGAATTTGAGAAATAACTAGTTTGCCTATAAAATAGAAACAAACAAGAGAATCCATATAATCTATAAAATAGAAACAAACAAGAGATTCCATATAATCAAGGGGCTTTTCAAATAACAAAATTAGTTTGTTTACATTTAATCAGTGATCTGTAAAACCTATGTTCCTAGAATCTATGTATGCAACCTGCGTAAAACCACTGTATACCGTGTAAAACAATCCCAATTTGTGCAGGGGCCCTTTTCCCAAATACTCCTGAAAAAGCCCTGTCATTGGTTTGTGCGAAGTGTTAAATATTGAGCTGCATTCTGCAGTTAGGGAGATTTTGATGTTGTTTTTTTGGCAATGACGAAGCAGTGATGAACAGAGCAATACCTTAAGCATTTTTCGAGAGTCTGATGTTGATTGCTGCATTTATGCACACCATACTAAAATACTATAGTTTTGGTTTACGCATGAATATTTTACAGTTCTGTTAAGAATCATTTCTGAAATATAAATATTTCAGAAATGATTCTTAATGATTTTAGGCATTGAGTTCCTTAATTTTTTTAGACTTATGTCTATGTTATGTAGTGAAACACAATTTCAGGATCAGAATAACATGATTTTCAGGATTGAAATATCTTATCTAATATCAGACATGTAAAACATGAACAGAAGGTCTCTAATTTCTGTGGATTAATCATTACTGTGATTCTAAGAAGATATTAATAATAATTATAATGTAATCAGGGCTTTTTCAGCCTATCTCACGGGGCCGATATTCGGCCCCGTTCCCAATCCAAAATAGCGACCATTTTCCCCAATTTCATGAAAAAAAATCCCAATCTAGTAAATTTATTTATGTCAAGGGTACTTCTAAACTAAACTCACTGTAGAACAAAACATCAAATGTTTCAAAAGTTCTTTCCCAGTCTGTTGAAACTTGCCAAGTTTTTAAGGATCAGATGATGGCCTTTCTGTATAAGTGATACATCTGTAAAGCTGTTAGAACAAACCCTGGAAAAGATTTGTGACATTTCCAGGAACACTAAAGCAAGGCAAATCTAGCTATAGTGCAGATAAATAATGTTGAAATGTCCCAATTTGGTTTGTTTTGTTGATACTTTTTTCCCAAATTTGACTATTTACCGCACTAAAAATTCCCAATTTGGACAGGGGCCTTTTCCCCCAAAACCCCTGAAAAAGCCCTGGTAATACTTAATTTTTGAAAATCAGTATGAAATAACCAATTGCCTACTGCTCAGTAAATGGATCAATTTATGTAAGTGACATGATTTAATTGAAAGAAGTGTCTATTATAAAAAAATTCACTTTATGTATTACCTAACAACATATTGCAGATGCAGTTTCTGCCTTTTGAAGGAAGCATCACTACAAAATTTAATGTTTTGAGAGGTCTTGAAAGTGTCAAAGTAGCCCATTTTTGCATGAAAGATGTTAGCAACTTAAAATTGACATGCTTTTATCAATCTCTAATTTTATTCAATCAGTTTTTAGTCAATTTTCTTTAGTTTTGCCTTTTAGGCAATTTAGTTGTGGTTATTTTGATGTTTAAGTCAAAGTTCTATGTCGGCTAATTTTCTCACAATTTAAGGAACAGTCATGACAGTGCATTGTAAGATGGCTTCACCAAAAAAATGTCCTTGAACTTTCTAGCCCTCAAAATATCATTAAAAGTAATAAACATCCGTTCCTTTAACACCTGTCCCCTTTTTAACATGTTCTTTCATGCTCATTAATCAATCATATTTTGGTAGAAGTTTAAAGTCTTTTGTGTTTTTTTAATGACTGAGCCTTTTCCTACAAATCTGATTCAAAAATTCCATTAACAGATACATGTGTGACTTGACTGTATTGGCAAAATCTCCAAAGAATACAATTTCTCTGGTAACTTGGAGTGACTTATGAATATTATAAACTTTTTTTTTCAAAATATTTCTTGCTTTTTCCACAAAAATACTTTATTTTACCTCTTTTAACATATTGAAACTACTAAATAGAAATATAAAATTATGTCAAGAGTGAACTTACTAAATAAACTTGATTTAAAGGTATGGGAATGGACGTTACAAAATTATGAAATGTTCAGTAGAAGTTACAAAACAGGGTTTCATAATTTGTATCCTGATTTTTTGGATTTTAAGCTAATTTCTTTTCTAAAATCAATTTTAAATCATCTGAACTGTATTTTAATGTGTTTTCTACTTTCCTAGGGCTAAAGTTTGTAGTTCAAAATTTCATTTAGTTTCCTAAATGAAATAGACAATAAAGGATGTCTCTAAAACAACATTGTGACAATTTATTAGCATATTTAATCCCTAGTCAATTGCTTAAAACAACTTGACCACCCTCAATTAGCACATCTTCAATCATACAAACTGATCATCAAAAGGAAATTGATCAGCCCCCTGCTGATAAGACCTGTGCCTTGCTAATAAGATTATGCAACATGGTCATAAACCATAAGGCCCTTTACCTAATTAGCATACTGTACAGAACTGAACAGTGATTGGTTGGATACTAAATTGATGGGAGGGTTTAAAGGTTTAATTTTCTTGCCAAACAATCAAATTCCATATTTATAAGGATAATCATGTAATTTAGTAAAAGTGCATTTAATGAACTTAAAATTAAATGCTGTTAACATGTTAACAGTAAAAATGGTGACAGCTATTCCTGATATGTCTATTTCACCTTTTTGTTAACTCAGTCTTTTCCATTTTATAACTTTCTAATGTGTCCTTTTAAACAGTGTTGAAACAAACATTTCCTTTCAAATTTAACTTACAAATTGTCAACTTACAGATGAAGTGCAACTGACCTCAGTTGTGGAGGCTTACTATCAAATCTACAGCTTTTGATTTAGTTAAAACTATTATTTTTTTTCATTTTTGTTTTAAGATTTTTGATTCACTCTTTAAAGTTTCCAAGAATGACAATACTTACATCTCATCTTCACCAAACAAGTATAAAGTTCAGCAGAGACATAATGAGAATCACTTTCTCTTCAGTGCATTTTGTTAGTACTGTTACTAGTAATGCCCTTTTTTAGCAAGTTTCCTTGTTTAAGCCCAACCCCTACCATTTCTGAAATACTACCTAAAGAATTGAAGTATAGAGATGTAAATACCGTATTCCGTTGTGTATACCACGAAGTTATATATAACGCGGACCCGATTATTTCTCGTAAACTCGACGGGAAAACACTTTTTCGGACGTATAACGCACTACATTCTTTCGTATTGTGCGGAAGTTGGAAGGCTGAAAATTATCACCTTCTCAAACATCTCATCACATGCTCAATTTACTTATCACAAATGTGAGCGGTATACACAGCGGAATACGGTATATAACAATATAATATGTTAATAGACTCATGTTTTGTGCACATAAATTCCAAACATGCCCAGTGACAACCCTTCAAAATATCCTGGGTAAATAATGATTAATCAGGGCTTTTCATCAGTAAATTGGGAAGAGGCCCTGGCCTTTCCATTTGGGAAATTTATGCGCGATAATTGTTTATTTTTGGGAAAACAAAAATAATTGAAATATGGGTTCTAGTTCATTAATTTGAATAGTAATGGGTATTTTTACTTATTAAATCTAATTTTTAATCACTTTATTTTTCATACTTAAATTTTCAAGCACCCCTCAGAGGAGTTTTAACCATTTTTGGACATCTTACCTAGCATTTTGGGAAGAATTTCAGCTGCAGTTGGGAAAAATTGTATATTTTTGGATTGGGAAGAGGCCTTTTATAGGCCTCTGTTATATAAGGATGAAAAGCCCTGTTAATGGTTGTGTCATGAAGGTGTCTGCTTGCCTCCGCCTGGAATGGTGAACCCACAGTCTAAGCAGAAGTCTTATTTTAAACAAACTACTGGTTAGCTAGATGTGTTGAAAGAATATCAACTTTGTGATAGTTAGTTCTGACATGTTGCCATGATGATAACTCCAAAAGTTTCAATGGATATTAGCTTGCACTGCTATTTGATCTCTTACCACCAGGCATTTTATGACTTTAAGTTAACAGGTTATTTTACCTCATATGATTGTGTTAAACAATATCACAGTTGATAATATTATGACAACAGGAAATATATAATTAAATTATCAGGGCTCTCACTTGAGGGAGACTTGGGAGAAGTGTTTTCCCAAAAGTGACCAGACTTCTCCCTTCTTTGAGCTATGGGAGAAGTCATTTTGTATAGACTATAATAGGGAAAGAATTCTGTTGACTACAAACTTCTCCATAATTCAGTAAGATTATAACAAAACTTCTCCCTGATTTTCAAGTCTAGTGAGAGCCCTGATTATATGAATAAGTGCAGAGAGCAACTTGGATTCTGTTATATGTATTGGTTCATGCACTTGTTAACTTAGGCCTAGAATAAATATGTCTGTTTCCTGTAACCCGATCGATGGACCCTTCATTTTTACCCCTGGCAGATTTTTTTTTGGACTATCAATTCGCCGGTGGTTGAAAATTAACAAATTGTTGGCAGATTTCATAAAATTTAATGTTAAATATTTTTCCGTAAATCTTTTTCAAATAAACATATGACTAGGCATAAAAATAAACCCCCAAAAGTTTATGTGAAAGTATATATGGATTCAAAACAGCCAGTTTTCTGTGCACTGGTAACGTCCGTCGCCCAATACACTATTCAATTACACCTGGGCTCAAGTACGAAAAAATTTGGAAACAGTTATCTTTTCCTGTAATTTTTCTGGTCCACATGCAAACACAATTGATCCATTTACAGTGCAGTAGGCACAATTGGAAATAGTCCTCAAGCAGTTAACTAGGGATGAATTAATTTATTTTTTACCGAGCTTCATTAAGCATTTTGGAAATATGACTTGTACCCCTGGAAATCTTTAATCTCTTTATAACCATTTCCTCCATAGACACACCTAATATAAGTATATTGCATGGGCAAACAGTCTAGTTCAGATCAGCTGTCATTTCCATGCGTCAGATCACAATCTGCGCTGTCACAGTTCGCTTTTATTATTTTTTCTGTGATTTCTGACCAAAATGCGACCAGTACAGATCCTGATCAGAAGGCACAGATGTGCCGGCTTATCTGGATCTGCACTTGTCGTTCATGTGTAAAAATGGAGGAATGGGTTAATGATCTAACCTTGCATCAAAAGAGTTTTAAACAAACAGAAGAACAGAGAGGTTATTTATTTCTTTAAATTTATTTCAGCTGAAGTGAGCTGTGGAAAGAAGATGAAAAGCAAAGCCTTAAGCTTACTTAGTGTAAAAAGTGCCTTAAGAGGTAGTTGTAGGTGTGGCAATCAATGCTTTGATAAAGTTGACTTCAAAGTCACAAGAACTTTGAGGGGAGAATTCTGGGTTAATTCAAGAACTGTAAGAATGCAGATTTTAAAGTACTATCTGTCAGTATCAATGAAAATTGGAAAATTTCGCTTTTTAACTGTAGGTAATGGAATAACTTTGTGTTCAAAAGCTTTCCTTGGTATTTATGGAATAAACAAAAACACTTTCTCCCGTGCTATTGAAATGAACTTAAAGAATGTTGTTTCAACTAAGGGAAAAAAGCCACGTGACAAAAGTGAAAACACTCTTCTTTTAATAACCTGGTTAGAGGATTTTGCTACATACCATGGAGACAGAATGCCAAATTCAAAGGACATCTTGTTACCATATAGAACTGTCAAAATGGGAGTGTATATGAAGTACAAGCTAGAGACTAGAGCAGCTTTACAGAACCCTGTCAGCAGATCACAGTTTTTTAAGACTTGGGAAGAATACTTTCCTCACTTAAAAGTAAAAAAGGTAAGACTTGAGTGTAAGTGCTTCTGTCAAATATACTGAAAGACATTAAAATGTATCACCCATTTTTCAGGTATTTCCTTAAAGTGGTCAGTATGAAGAAAATCACCCTATAATGTTATATTTTAACCAACACTCTGGACACTAACTTTGACGCACCCTTCAAATGAATATCAAAATCTCTTTATTTTGTCATTACCAATAAAATAATCAAAGTACTGAAAGTACAGAAAACCAGCGAAGCGATTTTGCTTATTGAGAATAACCAGTGCCATGATTCTCATACATGTATCCATTTACGAAAAAGCAAAAAAAAACTTGGTTCACTTGCAAAGAACTTCCTCTTGTCTAAATGATAGTGGAAATAAGGGTTTCCATGTTTTATCTGGATGAAGGCTTCTGTTAACCCTTTACTCCATAGATATACCTTCATAGCTTGTGCGAACAGTTTAGATCAATATCAGCTGGCACATCTGTGCGATCTGATTAGGATTTAAACTGTTCGCTTTTATGATCATTTTTTTCTGACCAGTAATCACAAATTTTAGATCCAGATCAGATGGCACTATTGTGCCAGCTGATCGGGACCTGAACTGGTAACCTATGTGATGAAAGGCGTATATATTGAGTAAAGGGTTTTAAGAAAAAAATTATAATAGTGAAATCTGTGTACTGACATCCCAAAGACATAATGAACACGAAAAAAATGATATAAAATGTGAGACCCCATCGATGGGAAAGTTTATGCAGTTATTTGAAATAAGAAATATATAATTGTTTCCTTCATTGTGAAAAATCGCGGACACGGACAATGTTTGACCATTGTTGCACCGCACCGATCAAGTCCTAGAAATATGAACCGCACCGATTTTACATTTAATCAAACTGTCATACAGATGAATTTGACCATTGATGCACCGCACAGGTTTTATCCTATCAACATGACGTAGGTAACAGGAAACTTGGGGACTACTTTACTTACTCTGATTACTCTGAAATGCGTAAATCGCCGTTTGCCAGTTGGTTTCATACCGATTTCAGAATTGTGATTAGTAAAACCAGCTTCGCTGGTTAATTAGAGGTACTTGAAATTTATTCTAATGCATCACAGTGTACACATTAAGATACTGTATAAGTGGTAATGTTCGCAAGGATGTAATGTTCGCGTTTTTCGCGATTTGATTAAAATCGCGAAATTTTCAGCCAGCGTAAATAAGAGCTTATGTACAAGCAAAATTTTACCGTTACACCGGACTATGGTAAAACAAAACATTATGATCATTGAACTTTATTACAAGACTACATAGTATACCTGTACAGATTAAAAGCCATGTTAACGTACAATTAATACCAAATATCAAAACTTATACACAATTGTACTAATTAAATTTGAGAAACAAAACGACAATTCCTTTAAAAACTATTAACTGTCTATGTAATTTGTATATATGTACATCGGTAAGGACTGTATCCCGCATTGGTGAAATGCAGATATGCAAGTAAATCATGGGCCTTCATAAGCCAATGTGCATGTATTGGCTTAATGTTTATTGTAATTAGGTCAATTCTCCAGCACATTATGTTTTAAACATGTCGAAAATGGCAAGCGCAGTTTGATCACACCTGCAACGTAAACAGGTAAAAACTGCGGTCAGATTTCACACCTGGTTATCGTTAATAATAGAGTAATCTGTTAAAAGGACAAACAATTCATGGATGGTTGCTAATTGACTGTCGGATCATGATGTTTACAGTTTGTCATTTAACAATCCAAGTTTTGGGAAGACTACTTTCAATTTCTACCATGGAATTTTTTGACAACCAAATAATTTAGAGTGAATATAACGACGTGTAATTTTTACGAATATCATGAAATCAATTTTTCGGAACATTTCCGCACGCGAAACGCCGGCAAAACAGAAAACGCGAACTTTTACGCCAGCGAAATTATCCACTTATACAGTATCTATTTCAGTGATGCGTTTTTAAAGTCCATCAGTATATAAAGTTACAGAAGGTAACTAGTTAATTGTAATTTTTGCAGTCTTTTATTCACACACATAAAAATCTATGACATTAATTCTCTCAATTTGATTTACGACCCACTATTATCAGAAATGTGGCGACCGCTTGGGGCAAAGTGAATGCAAATTAGCTCACAATATCACTCGCTTTTTTGACAATTATTTAATCGCCAAATTTTACCGCCAATTCTTTGAAATAATTGACAAAAACCAAAAATTATCGCAAATGGCCACAATGTCAACTGACAGCTTGAGCACTGCATCTGGTTCATATGTGTTGTTACCTTCTATTAAAATCCCAAAATTAATTTAATGTATAATATAACAAGTATAATGTAATCTATTTCTCTGAGGTATAGTATGTATTATCAGTAATTGTATATATTTCTTTTTTTCAGGCAAGTACATTTTCAAAGTGTACAGTGTGTACAACTATTGAGAGGTATATGGAGAAGAGGATCAGTGTAACCGAAAGAGCAGAGTACAGACGTCTAAAAGATGAGCATAACGAAAGACAGATGTGAGTAGCTATACATGTAAACAACATAATGATGTTATGATGGTAAACAAAATTTGTCATGTAATATACAGTAATTATGAAAAAAAACAACATGGATAGGTTTTGAAATTCAATACAAAAGTTATCCAAAATGTTCTTTCAAGGAGTGTTTTACTCTAAAATGTAAATTACCCAATACATTTCAATTGCAATTACAAGAAATTAGGGTTCATAAGTGGGACATAAATCATAATCAATCATCGAAAATAATCCAACAACCCTTTTCGATCAATCATCGAATATATAATCGAAGCATTTACAATAACAATGTCCATGCTTTAATAAAGAAGAATTTTATTTTGATATTGGAATTCTTTATTAATATACTAGCAACAAAAATACTCATAATTTGTTATTATAATGCATGTAAAGCAAATTTCAAAGTGAAATTGTTAAGAATCTTCTGCTTAAGCAGGCAAAACACACAAGAAATTCTTTAGAGGACATTTGTTTTGAAAAATAGGAAACAAAATTTGGGGATGGAAATTGGGTCAAAATTTGGTCTCTACCATTGTGAAATGAGGGAGTTGTATAGAACTACTGTACTATCACAAAAGAATATCGGTGTATTTTCTGGTATGAATTAGCATTTACATGACCCACACTTCTAGCCCAAAGGCTGAATGTATTGTAATTTGTTACCATATCTGATGAGCATTGGGTGTAGGCTGCAGACCTGTACAGGAGTCTTTTTCTTGAAATATTTAGTGGGAGAACATATTCCAAAGCTTATTTAAAACCAAAATGACACTGATCTTAATCATATATCAAACACTGTTTTTGTTCTGATACAGTGATCTCCCTTGTGAGCTGCATAAAGAACAGCAAACTGATAATCGATTATTTCACTTTGTAATCAATTATTGAAAATCCATCCTAAAGACGATCGATTTTTTATTATAATCGATCATCGTTTATTCCCTACAAGAAATTATGTTTTCACTAGATAAATTATTTCTGAACTTAAATAAAGTGAGTAACTGAATGTAAGTTGTAACATGTAACTTTCTATTGGGAGGATCTAGGTTAAAAAATTACAAACAGTATATAAATTAGTTCATAATTTTGACAATTAAGTATGGATACCCACTCCATTTACTGTAGACCACCAAAATTGAACTATGATAATAAGTATACTTGTACGGGTGTTAAAATGTAGACAATTTGTGTTATTGTGATTGTTTACGTTCGACTTTTGTACAGGATGGAGAGGAAATACTATTACAGTAAGAGAGAAAATAGCCGGAAGGATCCTAGCAAGTACCTGTCATTGATAGTGGATGGAATGGACCAGTGTAAGTGATGGATCTTTCTTTGTTTGTTTACAAAGCTTTAATAACTTATTGTTTACCCCTGTAGTATGAGTTTGTATGGCAAGCGGTTTGTGCAATTAATCCAATATCTATGCTTATCAACCAAACTATAGATATCAGTCCAAAACCCATAGTTATTGAAAACAACTAGGGTTAGTGCCCAATAACCATAGTAATTGGTGAATACCTTAGATATTCGGAATTAACCCTATATAGCCGAAAACTATAGTTACTGACAGAAAACCATAGTTCTTCGCATCAACCATGGTTACCGGGCGAGAACTAGGTTTTTTTTTAATAACTATGGTTTCTGAAAACATCAAGCAAAAGACACAATATTATTATTAAGTCAGAATCCTAGGTAATCATTTTGCCATTGAACTGTTTGGCATGTGGTTTGCACAAATAGTCTAGTATCTACAGTTATAGACCGAAAACTGGATATCATTCAAACATGTCGAAAAACCTTAGTTTTTAATGATTACTAATGTTACCAGCCTGTAACCATAGTTATTGATGAATGCCCTGGTTTTCAGTCGATAATCAGTTATCGTCCATCTCTCACAAAATAATTCACATCTATCCTTAGTTATTGGTGAAAACCCTAGATATCACCGGTTAATCACGGCTAACAGCAAGAACTATGGTTTTCAGTCAGTAACTTTAGTTTTCGGCAATATCCATTGTTCTGGATCCAACAACTTTAGTTATCCACATTAACTTTGGTTATCCGCAGAGAACTAGGATTTTTACCAATAACAATAGACACTGGGCGGTAACCCTAGTTATGGTCAGTACATTATCTATTGTTATTGGTCGATAACCAAGCTGAAGGATATCTGATTAATTTTGCAATCAACTTGCCATAAGTTTGTTCACAAATACTGCTTAATAACTCACTTTTGATTTCTCATTTGCATAAAATTTGCCCCTGATTTTAGGCTAAATTTAGGTCCAAATGTCTGTCAAATATATTGCTGTGTTTTTTTTCACCATTTTGGGAATGTAACCCATAACTCTTTTATCTGAAATTGGAAATAATTTTGCATCATTTTGGAATAAAAGTTTTACACACATATGTATTGCTATCAGTAATTTCTTGATTAAAGAAACAAATGATGCCCGATTATTAACAAGATATAGAGGATATTTGTTTTTACAAGTGTAAGATAGAAATATATTTCACTGAGTGAGCTCTGGAATTGGTAATTTTACGAGAGGCGAAGCCAGGCCCTTCGGCACAAATGAAAATACAACATTCCGAAGTTCATGAGTAAAATATATTTCTATCTTTCACTGGTAGAAACAAATTTTCTTTTTATTTTATGCTTTTAGTGCAAACTTTGTGTGAATTTGACAGAAAGGTTTAAAGAAATGGTGCCAAAACTGCTTGCTTATGACGTGACGTCATGACATCAAATATACAAATTGAGCCTTTTTTTAATGGTTCTCCTTTGGTATGTTATATGCATTTGGGTACCAATGTGAAAAAGTTGGTGAAAATAAAAGTGTTATTCCACTGTTTAAAAAGGGTGAAATACCACTTTTATTTCACCGGGAAAATTCCATAATTCACTGAAAAGCATAAAATAAATTATTTTTTTTAATGAAATGGCACAGGTTTTTTATCAATTTTTTTTTATTGATTCAATGGGGTATATTTCTTCTCTTATTGGGGAAAAAATTATGTTTTGCCATTGTGAACATGAACAGAGTGGCCACACGAAACACCAACCTGGTGTGCCCATCTTGTTCCCTATAAACATGCCTATAATGGACATCAAGACAATAATCTGTTGCATTTACCCTTTAATGTGTTTAGAACAATAGAGTGAACAATAGACTGAACTCTATTGTGATCAATATTATTTTGCTTACTGTTACAGCCAAGACCAACCTACCTCATTTTGTTGGACGCAGACCAAAGGTTGGTACATATATTATTTAAAATATAGTAATATTGTCATGTGGCAGATGTCAGAAAAATACCTTGTATTTAAGAGTTACAAAACTATGGTATTATTTTTTTTAAAATGTAACATTTAAAGGCTTAAGATGACTGATTATTTTGAGGGATTTTAAATAATTTTGGCCAAGGGATTCTTCATTTGCATTTACTGGCAGAATACTTAATGTTGGCCACAGTATGTATTACATTAGGACAACCGACTAAAGCATTTGTGACATTGAGTCTTAAACTATTATCACTTTAAAAGATTTAAAGATGGTTTACATAAACCAACTATCAGGTTTAGTTAAAAATGCCACATGCTAAATTAGAGAAGTCTGTTATATGAGATAGGTCATTGAAACTGGATGTTTTCCATAACTTTGACAATACTAGTCATATTCACTTAATTCTTGGAATATATCATCTTCATGTACAAAGCTATTGCTGACAACAAGAATGATAACTCCACTTTCACTATGAGTTATGCCCCTTTTAAATACAATTTTAGGCGACACGTAAAAAATTATTGTATTTTTCAGAACATAAATGCAGCCGATCTGTTGTCGACACATGTAACTGGAGTCATTAGCCATGGGCACAATGGTTTTCAGACGTTTGTTGACATTAAGGAGTTTCCACATGACCCAAACCTGACTATAAATGTTCTTCTGCTTATGTTAAAGAGGACAGCAGATGCTAATGTAAGTTTACTTTTTTAGTCATTTACAAACTACCTCAGAATCTTGATACATACAGCTATTTCAAAATAATTTATAATTTATCTTGTGAAAAATTGGAAAACTTCACATTTGGTTTCTCAAATAAAACAGATTTGAAATAAGTCTTGTCATTTGATGTGTTTTCAATTTTAAAATAAACAGAATTAATAATGAAACTTAGAATATTATAAATTGGAAGGTGTCCAGTTAGAAAATCTGCTTTGTGTAGTTTAAGCTTAAACCTTTATATTAAGAATAATCTTTAATTGTATCTTTCAGAATGGCCAGCTTCCCAGCATCCTCTATCTTCAGGCAGACAACAACTTCAGAGAAAATAAGAACAAATATGTCCTTGCCTTCTTAGAATTGCTTGTGAAAGAGAAAATCTTCAGTGAGGTAAGTTTGTGATGTTAAGGTATTTTCCTTTTTCTTTATAAACTACTAGATGGGAACTTGCGCAAGCTTGGGCTAAAAGAATTTAACCATTTAAAATAGAACGTCATGCCTGTAGTAAAATGCAGAACTTTGCTTAAAAATAAACACAATATAATTAGGTCCACCTCCCCCACACAGTAATCAGAGCATGTTTTTAAAGAACAAGATATTGTAAATAAATGGTTTTAATTGTCAATATTGACACTACCCATCCAATTAAACCACTTTTGTCAAAGCATATCAAGGTTCAGAAGGAACACCATTCATACAATACATATACACTAGTTGGGGATCTGCGCAAGTGCGAGCTGAGAATTTACCTAATAGTATTTACATTGGAATGCCATGCCTGCAGTGAAATACAGGAGAACCCGATCAAAATCAACACAATGATTAAACTCTCCCCTCCCTCACACACCACAATAATCAAAGCCTGTTTTCAAGAACAGGATAGAGTCAAAAGGCGTATATATGGAGGAAAGGGTTAAGCGGCAAAAAAAAATGGTTTTAACTTGTACTACTCACAATATGAACATTTTTGTAGTCATTAAGTTTTCCCTTTTAGATAATTTTATATTTAAGTTCAATAATTCAACTCTGATAACTTATTCGACGGTTTTATTGAATACTACCAAGGCAAAAAAACTCTTCATTAACTGTTTAAAATGTTAATCTAAACAATACTAATAACAGACTACAGTAACAAAAGTTGCCCATTATCAAATTTTGAGTAGTGAATTTTTATATAGCAGCCACCTGTAATAATATTCCACTTTCAATTGTATTAACCCTTTCCTACATAAATACGCACGCATGTGCGACCAGTGTAGATCCAGATCAGCCGGTACATTCGTTCTGTCTGATCAAGATCTGCACTGACTGCAATTTGGTCAGAAATAACTTAACAAATCAAAAAGCAAACAGTTTTAGATCATGATCAGGTGGCACAGATGTGCCAGCTGATCTGGATCTAAACTGTTCACCCTAGCAATAAAGGTGTTTCGATGGAGGACAGGGTTAATATAAAATTACTATATTATACTTCCAGGTTCATCTATCTTTTTTGATTGTTGGACACACACATGAAGATGTAGACGCAGCTTTTAGTAAAATATCTGAAAACTTGAGAACAACTGATGCAGAGACTTTAACGGACCTTTTGAACATGCTGCCAAATTGCGAAATCATTAAGTACATATTTGATGTGAAAAATTGGCTAAAGCCACACATCGCGAACATATTGCATACAAGTGAAGCTTTTCATTACAAGTTTACAAGAGTCAATAATGATGTTCAAGTTTATTTTAAAGGACGATATGATAAACCATGGAATCCATTAGAAGAAACTATATTAAAAAGCAAACCATGTGGAATACCTATGTTAGTTAAACCAGACTATTCTGACATTAATATTGAAAGATCAATCAAACAAGTGGAATCGATTAAAAGTATGTTTATTAAGAGCAATTCATTTTCATTTTGGGACAATTTTTACACGGAATTAAGGGAAGGAACTAGATTAAGTAATGCACCTGAATTATGGATTTTGCCAGAGCTACCCAGACAGCTCGATTATACAACAGACAACATTAATGTTGGAATGGATGTGCAGGAGCTGATAGATAAAGAAAATCAAATACCACGGGTAAGTTTAGCGCTTATTGAGTTAAATTTTATTTATATATTTGAAGTGTAAGAGATTTTATCAACTTGAAGATTGTTTTGTCACCTTAACGAGGGATTTTCATTAATGCAGAATTTGCATTTTGATGCATGCAAATTTGATTTTTTCCACATTTGACCCCACCTAATTCTGAGCTTGGGGTCATTTTGATACAGGAGAATTTATTATAAAAAGTGGTCACATTTTGCAAGAATAAAGAAAAATATTGTGTATACTGCATGTTAAATATGAATTTAACTTATTTGACCATTGAAATTAACTTAAAATGAAGTGAAAGCAATTTTGTAAGTACTTAGGTACACTTAATAGAAGATAAGACTCACAATGAACTGATAATGACCCCATGGAAATTGTAAACAGGGGTCAGATTACCCCTGGTTTTCAAAAGCTATTGAAATCCCTGCATTAACCCATCCCTCCATGGGCCTTTTATCACATGGGGAACAAAGTAGATCCAGATCATATGGCACATGTTTGCTTCTCTGTGAGAAATAACCTAATGAATTTAAAGCAAACAGTGTAGACTCAGATCAAATGGCAAAAATATTAGGTTTAATATTAATCATGTATTTCATACTATGAAAATTGCATGGAACCCTAAATCCTATTTATACATTTGTACAAGCAGGCTTGGCTTAAATGTGATATGAGGGAATGGAATGGCATGTTGATACCTTGCTTGTTCTTATAGATATAGAGAATAGAAAAATGTACTAGTACTTAGCATGATTTTCATCAGGTGAGCAGATAAACATTGCCTTGTCTGTCGTCTGTTGGTCCCTCTTTCTGTCAACCACTTTTGTCTAGGCTTTAAGTGCAACTTCCATGTAATTTAAATCTTGATTTAGGCAATAGAAAAATAATTCCTAGGTTCTCATCTCCACCCACCCCTCGAAAATCACTCCACCCCAATGTTGTTTATTTTGAAAATAAAATGCATTATCTACATTAAAATGAAATATTTACATTACGAGTATATAAAACCTGCCCATCAGCCACATTTATTCCCAAAATTTGGATGGGAATCTAGATAAATTATTTTCTATTGCCTTATCATTATGTGATTAAATATAATCCAACATAATGATCTAAACTTGCAAGCACCGAAACCACAAAACACCAAGTTCTAGTTTCGTATACCATTTTGTATGATCCTAGCAAATAATGTCAAGTTTACCATTTTCAAATGTAACATTTTTGTGTCGCCCTTTCGAAGAAATGGCGATACATAGGGATCACTTTGTCCATCCATCCGTCTGTCTGGGCATCCGTCTGTCAGTCCTTCACAAAAACTTAACGTTGGCTATAACTTTGCCAGTTCACTATATTTCTTCATGAAATTTTTAAATTATATTGCTTATGACAACATGCTCATTATGATGCCAAATTATTTAGGTCAAGGTCATATTTGTTGGAGTTATGCTTCTTTTTTGTACTTGTTACATGAAAACTTTATGTTGGCTATAACTTTGCCATTTCTCAATATTTCTTCATGAAACTTCCAAATTATAGTGCTCAAGACAACACACTTGTAATGGTGAGATGTTGTTTTGGTCAAGATGGAATTATGCCCCTTTTTGTACGTGCATTTTTTGCGACATTGTACCAGAGGGTGACACAAGTGTTCAACTGAACACCCATCTAGTATTACTGTATAATCAATATAATGTTTAGCATGTGTGACTTATTTTTGAAAGGTACACATAAGAAAACCTAGAGAAAAGCAGAGTAGTGGACAGGCTGCAAGACCTCCAGCTAAGAGACACAAAAGTGGACAGGCTGCAAGACCTCCAGCTAAGAGGCAGAAAAGTGGACAGGCTGCAAGACCTCCAGCTATGAGGCAGAAAAGTGGACAGGCTGCAAGACCTCCAGCTATGAGGCAGAAAAGTGGACAGGCTGCAAGACCTCCAGCTAAGAGGCAGAAAAGTGATCAGACAGAAAGATCTGCATCTAGTAGACAGAGAGGAAGAGGCAGAATAAGTAGAAAGTGCAGACCTAAGACTTCACACATGTATCAACAATGTAAGACTAAATTAAAATTTAAGACATGCACTTTTTTATGAAGACAATCATTGCATTTCATCGTTATTGGTTATAATACATTATTATACTAGTTGTGTCAGATTCATGCAACACTCTGTCACATTAAACACAAATTAAAATCTTCCAAAACAATGACAATGAACATTGTATTTTGGGTTACAGAACACGATAACGATAAGAATGATAATAAACTATATGACTATAGAAGGATGTTGAAAATTGATGTATTTTTATTTTTTCAGCCTCAGATCTGAACACATCCTAAAACTTTTATCAATGTTTGGCTTATTCAAAATATTCTTTAAATGACAAGTCTTATCTTATATCTTTCAGATCGGGTGCAGATCACTATTGGAGATGACATAAAGAAACATATCTGGTGGAAAATTCTCATGGACATTTTAGAAGAAAGGATGTTAACTGTTATTATGCTATTGATATTTTTAACATGTATTGAGAACTTCTGCTTATTGGAGTTCATGTTTTTTGTAAATGAAATTTTTATAAAATTATTACTTACCCATTTAGGGCAGTTCTTGGCAACTTCACAATGTCCTTTCATTGTATCCCCTTCCATGCATTTCAAGTCAACTTGTTTAATTTAGTTGGCAGTCATAATCATAATCAAACACCAGTTTTCGGATAATAATTCAACAGACAAAAAGTTACTTAATATTTTCTTTCGTTAAGTAGTTGGCAATGTCTAGTTGGAATATTCTAAATCCAAAACATTGTGTTATCCTAGGGTATTACATTGTACTTATTATGTAAATACATTTGTAATTTGTATTTTTTATTGTTGTTTAATTAAGATCATAGATGTAACTTAAGTTTATTATTTCATTTTTCATAAAGATATGTTCAATTAAGATATCAAAACATTAATTTTATGTTTGTCCTTACTGCAGACAATTTTCTTTAATTTCTTTTCTTGGTTAGAGTATTTCTGATTGTGAAAAATGGGCAATTAAAAGGTTTGTTCTGCTCGACGAACACTTATACTGTTATTTCAATTTTGATAAAACAAAGTTTTATTGTGATATTAAAACTTACAATATTAATTTGGCGGGGATTACTAACAGCAGAACATTTCCTGTTGTCCTTTACACTTTCAAAAGTTCTGTATTTCATTGGTTTCTAAAGATTAGTTTTCTGTTGTGCAAAACATGATTAATTGAAAAAATTGTTCTGTCGTCAGAAAAATCTTCCTAAATGACATTTATGAAAAAGTGCTTGTTGATACTTTTAACAAATGATCATCTTAAGAAGTATTTGTTCTGATAGGGCAAAAAAAAAGAATTTGTCATTAAAGTGCTGCATGACTTAACTTATTGAAAGAATTGCCAGCAGAACAATCTTCCTAAATAACATTTAAGATAAAGTTCTTGTCTGATACTTTGTCACAAATGATCACCTGAAGAAGTAATTGTTCTGCCGGCAGAACATTTTCCATTTATTGATGTTTGAGTGTTGCTTGACCTAACTTATAGAAAGAATTGTTCTGCCGGCAGAACGTTTTCCATTTATTGATGTTTGAGTGTTGCTTGACCTAACTTATAGAAAGAATTGTTCTGCCGGCAGAACATTTTCCAATTGTTGATATATGAGTGCTGGTTGACCTAACTTATTGAAAGAGTTGTTCTGCCGGCAGAACATTTTCCATTTATTGATGTTTGAGTGTTGCTTGTCCTAGCTTTTAGAAAGAATTGTTCTGCCAGCAGAACATTTTCCATTTATTGATGTTTGAGTGTTGCTTGACCTAACTTTTAGAAAGAATTGTTCTGCCCGCAGAACGTTTTCCATTTATTGATGTTTGAGTGTTGCTTGACCTAGCTTTTAGAAAGAATTGTTCTGCCGGCAGAACATTTTCCATTTATTGATGTTTGAGTGTTGCTTGACCTAACTTTTAGAAAGAATTGTTCTGCCGGCAGAACATTTTCCATTTATTGATGTTTGAGTGTTGCTTGACCTAACTTTTAGAAAGAATTGTTCTGCCGGCAGAACGTTTTCCATTTATTGATGTTTGAGTGTTGCTTGACCTAACTTTTAGAAAGAATTGTTCTGCCGGCAGAACATTTTCCATTTATTGATGTTTGAGTGTTGCTTGACCTTACTTTTAGAAAGAATTGTTCTGCCGGCAGAACAATCTTCTTAAATGACATTTATGATAAAGTGTTTTTTATATTTTGTCACAAATGATCATCTTAAGAAGTATTTGTTCTGCCGGCAGAACATTTTCCATTTGTCGATGTTTGAGTGTTGCTTGACTGCTTATAGAAAGAATTGTTCTGCGGGCAGAACAGTCTTCTAAAATGACATTTCTGATAAAGTGTTTGTTTTATACTTTGTCACAAATGATCATCTTAAGAAGTATTTGTTCTGCCGGCAGAACATTTTCCATTTGTCAATGTTTGAGTGTTGCTTGACCAAACTTATAGAAAGAATTGTTCTGCCGGCAGAACAGTCTTCTTAAATGACATTTATGATAAAGTGTTTTTTTATACTTTGTCACAAATGATCATCTTAAGAAGTATTTGTTCTGCCGGCAGAACATTTTCCATTTGTCAATGTTTGAGTGTTGCTTGACCTAACTTATAGAAAGAATTGTTCTGCCGGCAGAACAGTCTTCTTAAATGACATTTATGATAAAGTGTTTTTTTTATACTTTGTCACAAATGATCATCTTAAGAAGTATTTGTTCTGCCGGCAGAACATTTTCCATTTGTCAATGTTTGAGTGTTGCTTGACCTAACTTATAGAAAGAATTGTTCTGCCGGCAGAACAGTCTTCTTAAATGACATTTCTGATAAAGTGTTTTTTTTATACTTTGTCACAAATGATCATCTTAAGAAGTATTTGTTCAGCCAGCAGAACATTTTCCATTTGTCAATGTTTGAGTGTTGCTTAAATTTTTATTTATTTGATTCAAAGAAATTTGAGTTGTACAATAATTAACTTATTAAAAGAATTGTCCTGCCAGAAGAATCTATTTTTTATTTTTTTATCAAAAGACTGATCTCAAAGTTTGTTCTGCCAGCAGAACATTACTTAAGTTTCACTTTTTGCGGTCCTTTTAAATTTCAAATTACAAATTGATTGCCTTGTTCTGCCAGCAGAACAATTGTGGATGTGATGTACAACTTAAAAGTTCTGCCGGCAGAACATGCATTTTTATTTCGTTGATGGTTATTTAATTAGATAATTATGTTATATAATGTAATTAATTAGTTTTTAATTCGATTAAAAAACAATAGATTGTTTTATAAAATGTAGTTGTTGTTATAATTGCCATGACTTTAACTGAAATTCTAGTAGGGTTTTCTTGAAGAAAAATGCCTAATATGCGTACTAAAATTAGGAATGAATGAACATTCCTTTTTTAAAATGGATTTGATTTAATTGAAATTGATGATTCTTAATTAACTTGAATGTTATAATTTCAACTTTGAGAGGGAGATAGCGAGAGAGCGGACGTTAATTATGTATAAAAGATATTTGATGTCACTTCTGTTACGGCGGCTGTAAACTCATGT
Organism: Corbicula japonica; assembly: GCA_038501625.1. Classification (NCBI taxonomy): domain Eukaryota; kingdom Metazoa; phylum Mollusca; class Bivalvia; order Venerida; family Cyrenidae; genus Corbicula; species Corbicula japonica. The sequence goes on along the minus strand of JAZAYU010000740.1, from coordinate 143,126 downwards.
ACATGTCAGTGCTTTTGGGCAGTCTGATAAGGGTCTACACCGATAGTAATATTACAAAAATACATCGCCTCAGATATAAGACTTGGTCGGATTGAACTTATGGTAAATCAAATGGGATAAGAATTAAATTGGTAAAAGTATGACCTTTACATATATATTATGCATACCTGTCAATGTATGTAATTGCATTGTCGGTAATTAAAACATCGTACGTGTAATAAATAATGACGTATTCGAAGTGTGTTTGTATAATTAATATTCCTTTTTACAAATCTGATTGATTTTCTCCATTTCTTTCTTAATCATATTTCTGAACCAGAAGGTGCTAAACATTTCTAGATTTCATGGCTTATCAGATACAGGCAATTTGATCTCTATTAACGTAAACAGATTTGATACAGCTATGTGAGTTACCCTACAATGAACTTTGTTTGACCCCAATACAGCCTGTATGCTTGATACACACAAATCAATTTCCACAAATCCCTATATATTCTTAGAGCTAAGGCTAAGGGAAGGTCAACACAGAATAAATGAAGTGTCTGACGAGTTGAATACTGGAACCAGTCTAGTGCTTTTAAGACCGCATTGTAACTCACGAACTGTCATGAAAGATTGTTTGCTAAAGGTTTCCAAATTGTGTGAGGACGTTCTTATGCAGAAAAAAGAAGATGAGCTGTAACTGTAAGTAAAGATCTTGTTGTTAATGCAGATTGATTATCAGTATATATATTTATTGTATCATCTTATATACGTTTTCTCGTCACATTTGATTTTACATCTTATATGCTAACCTTATAAAAATCGACATACATTCAAAAACACCATTTTAACATTTAACCTGAGTAGATTGGCATAGTATAAAGTATGGAGTGGAGTCTTGGAGTGTAGTCTTGGAGTGGAGTCTGGAGTCTGACCTTGGAGCTGAATTTTGGAGCTGAATTTTTGGAGTGAGAATTTGGAGTCTGACCTTGGAGTTAGTTTTGGGCTTAGTTTTGAAATATTTTATTATTCATCATGACAATGATATTCTTTTTTATCTGTAGCGGCCATGGGTTCAAATCTTATAGTAAACATACTTATTATTTTATGTAATAAGCATGTTTCAGTACAAACGAATGTCTTCTAAGCTATTTATGATCAATATTTTAATTGCACTTTAATAATAGTTAATTACCACTTTCTTTTTTATAGCAACACAATGATAAAGTTTGCTGATATGCACGTGTTAAAAAAGTCCGCGGTGTTTTAAGATTTTAACAAAAAATAATTAAAGAATCCCTTGCATTTTGATAAAAATCTTCATACCAGTAATAATATTTTAACATGCTTTTTTATCTCAAGAGTACAATATGGGCAGAATATACCTTTAACTATTTTAAGTTTCTAGTTTTTTTGACAGCAATTTTTCTAAAATCATAAATAATAATTGTCATTATTTTATTATCTGCCGAGGGCTTAAAGCCTTCTTTCATTATGATTATCAGTTAAAAAGTCAAAATTAATGTTCAAAGAACAGTTTTCAGAAACAATACTGTAGAACTGGTTTTATTTGCGTAAGTTTTATTTTCGCTAATATTCGCGAATCGCTTACCTCGTGAATTCATACATATCGCAAATATATGATGAGTTTTGATATATCCGATAATTATGCGAAAAGAGCAACTTTAACAGAACTGTTAATCACTTTAAACGCCGCATAAAATTCCTTTTTGGCCACAATTCAGTTATTTGATTTAATTACTTATGAAATCGTGATCACGGTAAGTAATTATCCTTATATACGTTCGATTTCAAGTCTGACGACGTAGCAAGTTCATAAATACGCGAATAATGAAAATTGGTGATTTTTTACGAAAATCGCGAAATTTTAACCTCGCGAAATAAATGCGTTTTACAGTTTATTTTTCCTACATCCCATGACATCTATCACAAAATATGGATGCACCTGCACTATTTGTAATGAGTCGACCTTGTTATGGCAGGAACACATTAGTGTCAAGATTAGATCATTGTTTTTCGTGAAATTCTCTTGGGCTGTCATGGTGCCTTCAACTGCCCATTTAGCATGTCATATAACTGAGTAATATCACTGGCATTAGCGAGAACATTGTTTGAACCGTTATTGACCTATCAATTTGGATGAGACATACCCAACTAAACATTTGTTGTGCAAGAAACAAATCTGAATATTTGTCATTAATGTTGGCCATTTTAAGACTTTGTTTCCATCGATTGATTTTCCAACTGGTTTGCAAAAAAGTAAATAACTTGATTATACATGATCAGCATGCTAGATATATATTGGATACTTCAAGGTTTGAGATCCTTCATGTATTCATATTGCATCACAGTTGTTTTATTGAAATGAAAGTACAACTTTATACTAACAAATGATATTTAATTATTTTAATATAAACAATTGTTGTAATACATTTGTATTAATCACAAGTTTGCTTTATTAAATGTTTTATAAAAGCTGTAAAAATTCCCATTCCATAAGAACAACTTGAATTCACCTTCTAACAGATGTTTTATTGCTAAAGCTTATGTTCAGTCTAATTGTCGAATAATGATTTAAGGCACACCGAGAGTTAATGTCCAGCTTCTATCATCTCAGTTCCCTAGAGACTGTCTCTGCTACAATAAACACTGAGAAAAGCTCTGCAGACATTGTGTTATGAAGTTTCTTGAATTTTGACAGTTATTTATAAAAAAAAGCATATCTAGTTGTCCTAAAGAAAACAAACACATGACTTTTGAATGTTAATAGGGTCATGTGGTCAAATAAAGGGGATCTTTTTTTTTTCATAGGTACAAAGGTTGAGCATTAGTTTATGGTATTTTTGTACAATTTAACAGACATATAATAATACTTAGAAAATGCCTGTTTGTTTTTGATTGTTTTCCAATATTTCTGTATTTATTTTTTAAATGCTGCATTATAAACATTCCACTCAAATATGATACATTGTAGCCGTTTATAAATCAGTCAACTCACCATTGTTTCAAGGGAATTGGTTTGGCATCAATTCAGAACGACCAAAATGAAGGATGCATAGTGGGCTGTTTGAGTTACTGTCTTCAAAATTTAACTTAATGTTTGCACTTTGCCAATTCTTCTATTTTATGAAGTGATGACTTTTGAATTGACAAAATTAATTGGCTTCGGCTGGTCATAATTGTTAACCCCTGGGTTTTGATTCTCAGAATCCTGTTGCATATATAAGCAAGCTCAAAAATAGGCACTTCACTTTTCAATTGCCAAGTGACAAGTTAAAATATGTCCAATAAAGAAATAACCTATAAAAAAGGTAAAGTGTAGATCCTTATCAGATGGCAGAGATGTGCAGGCTGATCTGGATCTACAGTGTTCGTCCATGCCATTTAATCGTATATATGGTGGAAAGGGTTATTAACTGTTAAAATATTGGATTCGATAACATAAGGCCCGTGTATTTATCGCATATACATATACCCTAATCATTCATTTTTTTTTTATTTTATCAATTTATTTCGGAAACTTTCTATCATATTCTTTGATAAAACAGTCAATTTATTGATACATGCATTAAGAGATGTTCACTGAAATGCCACCACAGTACACATGTACATGTATAAAGTGTCATCTGCAACTCTACTGCACGATAACAGATAAACCTTGTTGAATAAATAATCGCCTTCTTCGAACTACTGCAATTAGAGAATGTTAATAGGGTCATGTGGTCAAATAAAGGGCATTTCAGGACAGCTGTGTAGAAACTGAAAGGTTGACGTTCGCCTATGGGGATTTCTTGGCAAGTTAAAAATAAATTATTAAGCGACATGAATAAACATAACATTATAATCACAAGAAGTAATGGACCAATGAAACAATTCCAACGATGCGTTTCCAGTGTGGATTCAGTCACTCTATTAAAAATCGATTTCAAGGTCACTCCAAAATTTCACTCCAAAAATTCAGCTCCAAAATTCAGCTCCAAGGTCAGACTCCAGACTCCACTCCAAGACTCCACTCCAAGACTCCACTCCATACTTTATACTATGCCGAGTAGATTGGATTTTTATATTGATGACGAACAACAACATTTTATTGTGTGTAGTAAACGCTCTAGATACATTTGTATTTCTCAGACCATGTTAATGTGCAATTTTAGCAAGATCGACTGTGTCACTTAATGTAGCCAGATTGTAGGATAGTCTAGGTACATACAGCATACTGGGAACATTCTGTCTGGAGTTTAATATACCGGTCCGGTATTTCATTAAACCTGGTGGTATATGCATCTCTATCTGACTATATTCTTCGAAGAATTGAGGATATATTATTTTGAGCCCGATCGGATATATGTGATGTTTTTGATTCCTTACAAACAATATGTTTCGGTGGGATGATCTTTGAAAAATAGTTTGCATATGATTAAAGCGTGAAGGTGGATTAAATCCTGCAATCAGTCCACTGATAATGAAAATGCTGTCGTTGTATATACTAAACGTTATATGCACGTGTTTGTGATTAAGTATGCAAAGAAATGTTTACTTCCTTCTTGTTTGCCATATCGGAAACTAAGGAATATAATATAGTTTATCGTTTTATTCAGAGACATCGTTATCACCGAAACCTCAGTCCGGTGGTCATTTATTTGACATTAAAATTAAAGTCTACTTAATTCTTAATAAGAAATTGTTCTGCAATATACTTGGCAATTACAGTTATCACGTAAACTGTCATTTATTTTTTTCTTATTAATCACGCTAAATTGCAATAATATTTGAACACTTGAATAGCAAAATAAAATTCGTTTATGCTTTCAGAAACAGCCCTGTGTATTATTATCTAACCTATGAAAATATCCCATTAGTTAATAGTTGTTGAAAATTTGTAGGATTAATGATAGCCATATCACATACGTGCGAACATTTTACCTGCACCCGGTCTAAAGGATTTTATCACAAGGATCATCCGTGTAATTATATTTTATTTTAACTCCTCTGATCAAACGGTATAAGAAATTAATGAATCCATATGCGCCTTTCGTTGTGTATCATGTGAATTGTTGAATGCTACAGTTCCATTAAGAGTGAAATGTTTGCATCATTAATGTTTGCCTTTGGATAATAAATTGACAATGCTAAGTTTCTTGATCGCTTATTACAAGTTCTCTTTATTTGTTTCACGTTTTCTTTCATTCTAAGACTTGCATTACAAGAGAAAACACGTATGATTTCAATGTCATAAAAATTCACAGGTCAATACAATTCACATTCGGCAGATTTTATATAAATTTATTTTAAGCGGATATCATGTTTCAGTCAACAAAATTATAAATTAAAACATCTTGTATAAAGTATCTGTTTACAAAATGTTCGACAACTAATAGATATAAAAGCTAAGAATTTAGTCATAGTAACTTGTAATTAAACATATAAGATGTACACACCCTCGGGCATTTTATCTCTTCAGCGGGGCAATTATCAACATCCGCCCCCGACCACACATATATTATTCTCTAAATAAATCTCTCACTCCTAAGGGGAAGATTACATTAAATGACCAACACAGCGCATGCTAATTGATGAGGTAATTTGTTATCATTCGTAGGTTACGCAGTTCAGCAGTTATGTACTTTACACAGTTATTCCGACTTATTTTTACTATCAGCATGAGACCAATTACGGGGATAATAATCTTCTCACTGAAGTATAGCTTAATGATAATTTTACTCATCAGTCCATTACTATATTAATTTGCAGAATTATCATTTTTCTGAGGTAGCATTTTGAAGTTGACAATTTCATGTATTGAAAATCGACGACAGTCTATAAAATGTTATTATAACATGTAATTATGTTTAATTCTTGATTATTTTGTTCTTGTTATTACAACTTGTTATTGTATGGAGATAAATAAGTAACAGTAAGCGCTAGGAAAGTTTTGATGCAAAACCGTTAAAGATCCTTATGCCTTACTGGTAATTTAAGCTGTGCTAAAAGTTATTGTTCAACTTAATCAGTTTAATCAACATACAAGATCAGAAGGCCCTAGAAATTAAATGAACATGTACCAATTATTATGTTTCGGTTATTATACAGATCTAAGAAAGTTTAGATGTACTTCAAATTTGTAAAAATACCAAGTCTACCTATTTGGCTCCTACACATTATTTAATTCAAGCACTGAAGTCCTAATACAAGATATAGAACAACACAAATCATTCGTCGGACATTGAAACACCATAAACTCCAGATTAGTTTGGGTCAGTGGAGTTATCAAAACATATCACATAGAGATACTAACAGTGCAGCTGGAGATAAAATCTGTCAGACCTGAGAAAACTTTAACATTGTACAAATCTCTTGTCTGTCGGAAGTATAAACATGTGTAGCCAAAAAGTGAAAAAAATAATTTAAAATTTCAAAAACCGGTACATTTTAAAATTATTTTCAGAAATTTTAATTCGTTTATAAAAAGCAGTAACACAATCAAGATTGAAAATAAAACTTCTACTATTCCTAACCCTGCTGCTGTGACTAACAACAACAACTACTACTACTACTACTACTACTATTGCCTGTTGTCTTTCTCCTCCTACTGCTACCACTGCGCATACAACTGATTACTTTTATAACAAAACAACTACGGCAGCAGCAACAGCAACAACAATGACACCTACTGCAACAACAACAGCAACAACAAAATCTACTGCTAATTTTGAGCCTTTCATTTATTACATTAACAAAAACAATAGCAGCAGCAACAACAACAACATCAACAGCAACAACGAAAACAAGAACTAAAACTGTTACTAAAACTACTACTTCTACTACGACTCTTCTCCTACTACTACTATCAATGCAACATCTGCTACATGGAATACTTTAACTTTAACTAACTGCAGCTGCTATGTACAACTATCCTGACCGTGGTCTTGATGTTTCTATTTCAATTAAAAGTAATTGATATATCTAATTATATTATTTAAATGTTAGAGAGGCATGAATTGTATTTGTATTCACATATTATTAAGTCCTTACATTGACATATCAATAAGTTTACTGTTTTGTAAGATTATTTTGTTAGCAAATAATTTGTTAACAATTAAGTAAGCTAACAAAGTCATTCATAGAATAAACCTGAAGGCCAAGTTTAAACCATACACTTTTCAAATCCGAATTCTGCGGGAATTTTTTTCACATCAGAAACACACAATTGCAAGAAAACTTCCATATTATACTTCATAACGTTATTAATGTTAAGTTTGAAATGTATTTTCGTTTGGTGACTTAAAACTGCTTAATTGTGTTAATATCAAATTGACAAAGTTACATTTTTTAATATAGAACGAATATATTTGCATGTAGCCATGATGAACATGTCTAAAGTTTATAATGGTTAATTTTGATGCACTCTTGAACCGTAAAATCTTTCCTTGAAACCCAGAGAATCGAAAGAAGAATAACCCAATGACTAATCGTTGAATAGCAGAGCTCGACAAGCTAACTTTTTAGGATTTTATCGTATTTGCTTGAACATTAATTTCAAGTCGTTTCTATGCTGTGATAATAATAAGGATTAATATCTGAAATCAAGAAAGCCTATAATGACAAAAGTAATTGATTTGATGATTAAAAACGTAAAGAAATGAGAAAAAATGAAAATCAGTTAAACATTCCCAGTTATAATTATGTGAATAGTATATCATCATCTTTTATCTTTATATTATAGAAATAGATATTATAAATTGTGGTATTATTTAATTCGGGTGCTTCATTTTCGACGACAACGAAAACGTTACCCTTAATTAAATTCGTTCGCGCAGTAGTATTATCCACATAGTACATGTGTAGGATGTTATGTATTCGCTGGTATTTTATTGTGCGCACATTTTCAAGCCTGAAATACGCAACTATTTAACCAACGTGAAGTACATATCGAATGAAAATATTAAGTGTGCAACAAAATGTGTTACTCGGCTCTAGACAAACCATACAATGTAATTTACATTAAAAATCACATCTGGAGCTAAAACTTTATTAAAAAAGATAAAAATAGTGAAACATGCAAATTACGAGCGGCCACAAACAAAAGACACAGCTTCCCTACACATCATTCAACTTTATTATGGCAAGTGTAAAAAAAATTAACTGATAGGAGTAGTTTATAATATTATGTAGTACATGATCAGAAAGATCCGCGCTAGGCTTAGTAAGATACATCAAGTACTTTCAACTAATAAACATCTGTTTAAAATAATATCATGTTGTAAAATTGTTTTAGGGGTTTGCAAAATGGAGTGACAGTACTATAAAACAAAATGAGAACCGCCATCAGTTCAAGTCGTCATGTCTTCACAAATCAAGGTATTTATATCGCTTTTTATGGTTTTATAAACTTGACAATAATAGCATACGTGTCATATTAAATGAAAAGAACATACGGCTTACTATACCATGTAAAAGTGGGGACAGAACAACAACAAGCCCAGTACATAATTATGATAGTATTGATGAGAATCTTATTTTGATGCAAAGTTAAAAATAATAACGAAGTAGAACAGTCATTTCTAAATGACTTTCGCTTACCCCGTACATTTAACAATGTTTTATAAATGTTTTCTTGATTGATGCAAATCTGTTCTGGAATCTCGTTTAGTAGGTTTTATCGGAGAGGACTATAGCGTACTCCCCGTGTGTCTCCTCGTCCGCAACAAATCTAAATCCTGTAGTTTGCATCACAACTCTGGTCTTTACCGTTATTAAATGTTATAAAAATTGCTCCAAATAAATCACGATGAATGTTTAATAAATATCAAAATGAATCAACTTTGATACCGAACTGAACAGAACAAATGTAAATCGTTCTCATACAAATGTCGTTTTGAAGAAAAAAGAACATATATAAAGGGAAACAAAATGTTTTGTTGTGATTTGTAGTTTCACACCAATTAAATTAGTCATATGGTGTCTAAGTATTTACACTACTCTTACATTTTTATTAATGAACATGGGAAGCACGGTAGGATAAATTTATTATCTAAAAATAACTAAGGCATTTATTCAACTATTTCGAGTCAGGTTTTAACTATATTTTTCCATGCGATCTTGGCTAAATAACTCTATTGATAGTATATATTCTTTATGTTCTCAAATATAATAAAGATAACAAATTGCAGTGAGTTAAATTATTAACTGCTTTTTACAGGTTGACCTGTCGATTCAATATGTCGGGCATACCCACAAGGATGTAGAAATTCTGGTTTATTAAAACGAAAGATATTCTACATGGCGTTGGTATTTCTTCAATTACTGCGTGAATACCATCTGCAAAACAACTCAGAGGTCAAAAGGACATGAAGAAAACAAACAATAAACAATTTTTTTTTAGAATACAACAGGAACTTATGACAGACATTGAAAAATATTACAGTGTACTAGGATCAATTTTATTAGAACTGTACACCCTAATATTATTTTACAATCGTTACTTAAATTATATTTAGAAGTTTAAGGACCGTCATCGTTAAACTGGTGGATAAGATACTTGACGTAAAATTACAAGAAAGTTCACAATTTTCTGAAGTGGAAGAACGAAAGGAAGAACGAATATATTTGCATAAGTCTTTTTGAAGAAATGCTACAAGCTGAGGGTACGATGAAGCTGGGTTTATACTGCTATAAAGTTAGTTCGATTCTCGCATGGGTTTGTGCGGAATATGTTATGCTCATAAATATTGTATGACCCTTAATTATTATAATGACTAGCTTCATGAACATCAGGCCAAAAATAAAATATTGTTTGTTTCCCCTTCCCGACCCAGGCAAAAAAGGAATGGGTAGGTAGGTAGGTAAATTATTATATTTTTTTGGAAGATGACAAATTTACCCAATGATTTTTACAGCCTTGACTGACATGAATGGCAGCCTGTAGAATACATAGACATAATCTAGCTTTCTAGAACTATTTTGTGTGTAAAATATACTACATGTATTATAAAACTATTTTTACAAAATTAAAACAGTATGTGAAACTGTGTTGGCACTTAGAAGCAAGTATCTCTTGAGAATGTGTCAAATGACTAGATTAAACATGCATTACATAAGGAAAACAGTATTTTTAACTTTATTAACATAAAAAACAAGTACGTCTTTTGATTTGAGACTGTGTCAAATGACTAGATTAAATATGCATTTTAGTAACTACCATGGCTATAGACCCATTTCACTATAGGTCTATGTCATTGTTTGTTTAGTACTCAATAATTCTTACCATAAAAAAAATTTGTTGCAACTCAAAATTGGGAAAAAATCTTTTGGGTAGGGCCGATTTGAATGGGTAGGGTGAGAAGGGGAAACAAACAATATTTTATTTTTGGCCTCATATTGAGAAAATACTAATTGAGTGACTTTTCATATTTTGTTCTGTAATTAAAGATATTATGATGCAGAAGGTGTATAAAAACGTGTGTTCATACATAGAAACCATGAGTCACTTGTTTTTTGACATATATAGATGACGAATACACTTAAATTCTATTTTAGTTCTGTCATTATTTGTGATTTGATTTTGGAAAGTTCTCTTCACACATCTATGGATGATTCCGACAAATAGGTGAATCGTTGCCTTTTTAAATTTCTTTTGGGAATGTTATAGGAATGAAATGATTCTGTAAAACGCATAGCCTTAAGTCTACTAAAAGAAGTTTTATAAGCATAATCTTTATTAATGGAAATATAGTTCAAGTAAACAAGTATGATCATAAAAACGTATATTTTACAAACTTGTATTCTTGTAGTTCTTCAAATTAATGAACTATTAAATTTATGATTTTGTCCTTATTAAGATTAGATGAGTGATGTAGATTTCTTAGATTTATTTATTTTACTGTATTTTTTTTTTAATTATTTGACATTATTATTACTGACAAATATGCAATAAGCGTCATATTTTAACACCGTGTCCGTGAATGATATGATTGCACCTACACTTTTACCAAAATGTTTTCAGCTATGCTCGCTGAGTTATGCATTAACTTTTTCTCAACCTATCTGTTTCATGACTAAACACAAAGGCTGTTATGTTTATGTTGGACGTTAATTGAGTCTTCATATCGGAAATTGATAAAGTATTGAACGTAAAGCTAAGCAAATAAATTGTTGTGCTCATAATATATGTTTGAACGACCAAAATTAGTCAACTTTTAATTATCTTACGATGTTGTTCCATATTTTTTATTAAGTTTATATTTTAATTGAAATGTTTTCTCCACCAACATTTCGGTAAAGTTTCCAGCTGAAATTTCTGCTGGAAAGTGCAATAAATTTTCTACACCAGCTGTATTTCGATAAAATGTCTGGCAGAAATTTCTGCTGGAAAGTTCCAAGCATGTTCTGCACCATCATTTGTTTCAGTAAAATTTCCAGCAGAAATTTCTGCTAGAAATATAAAGTTTAGAAGATATTGCAATTTGAACAGGTAATACTGCTTTGAGCGTGAAATTTCTAGCTGAAATTTCACCTGGAATTATACAGAATCAAGGGTTATTATTAATTTCCACTGTTCCTAAATTCATCATTTTGGACCTATAAGAGATTTTCAGCAGAAATTTCTTCTGTAATGATCAACATCCACTGCATTTATACAGTAAAACGTCGAATAAAGAGAGCTGTTTGCTATGAAAAATCGTTCCGTAGCAAAACTGATTTCAAAAGGGAAAAAAAGATTTTCCCTTTTTATTTTGGACTGCAATCCGAGACAACTTGTACTTGTTTTGGGATACGATAACCTGTTAGGGCAAGTGTGAGGTTGGTGCACACTTGAACCTGGTTTAAATCCCCAGTGGCAATTTGTTCCACCGTTCCAAGGCAGTATCCCCATAGCTTCTCTTCTTTGTTAATTGTTTGTTGCGTCCTATTTGAATTGACATACTTATAACAAACCTGCTCTCTCTCTCTCTCTCTCTCTCTCTCTCTCTCTCTCTCTCTCTCTCTCTCTCTCTCTCTCTCTCTCTCTTCCTCTCTTCTTTTTCGAACCTTTGGGAGGATGTGTTTTGTGTGTGTGGCGATTCCTGATATGCATATATTAATTTTTTTTAAATACTAGATGGATACGGAAATATGACAACTATTAAACTATACAAACAACAAGTGACAGAAAATTGTCACAAAACCAGGTTTTCGTTTTCTAGACTGATGGCCGAGCGCAATGTGTTTTAGTGAGTCGACATACATAATGTGAATAACAGCGTATTCTCCCTTTTATATATACTTAAATAAGGAATTACAATTTTGCTAACGAACAGATGGACGGACGACCAGGGGCATAACATTATACATTGGAAATTCTTTATTTCACATTTATAGTTTTGTGAAAGTTTGGTGGACATCCCTTGAGAAATATAGGAGTTGCACAGAGAAGAGAATTTCTCTATAAATAACATTATGTGGAAAAAAGGCTCATTATTCTGTCAACAATGATAAAATAACAAAACCCGGAAAATATGCGCAAATGTAGAAGTTGCGCACATATTACATATGTGAAAAAAAACAACAAAACAAATAGCCATAATTAGTTAAAAAAATCACAAACCCCGACAATATTCGCCAGGGAACTTCATGACAATATTTCTGCGAAAGTTTAGTTGACATTCGTTAAGAAATGTAGGAGGAGTTGCGCACAGAAGAAATTGTTTTGCCCACCCGCCCGCCGACGTACCCAAATCTAACAACCAGGATTTTTCCTCCGAAAAAACTGGTTAAAACATTATCACTGGGCTGTATTGAAATTGTTCACCGTCTGTAATTTGACCGCGAATTACTAAATGAATCGACTGACCACATATCTGTTATTTTCGTACGAAAATAAGGCAGCCAAACAGAGATTACTCCGTGACAAATGTTAAAAAAAATACTGCTTATTCTTTACAACAGTTTTATAAATAAAAAAATAAATACACAGAAAATGCGTTAGTTTTTAATGAAATACCGATTTTAATTTTTCTTCTGTGCAATATTGAGAATGTTGGTTTCGCTATTCCGCCGTTAAAATGAAATCGAAGTATCACTAAAGCAAACATAAATTCTCCATTTTGCACATTATATATTAAATATGCCAAATAATTTTAAACCTAAAATGTTTTTAATGCCAAATATGATAATTATTACATTTTTGAGCTTAGGAGTCGAATATTTAAGAAATAACCAATAGCTTCCGGTGATTTATCGCAGTATAATTTACGGGTTGGAGTTCAGATGCGTATTGATATATCACGAGGTGCGTAGCCCCGAGTGATATATATCTACGCAGCTGAACGACTTAATGATTTAAACATACTAAAGCGGCGATATTGTGGCAGCAATGTACATGTACATACATTGATTACATTAAAAAGAACTTAATATTGCTCAACAGTTAAGGAGTTCATAATAAAACACTAAGGTCACGCTTTCTACATTGTAATTATCAAACAATTAGTCCCTCGCTTTTACCAAGTTTAACTCATACTATTTCTTACAGCAAACTTAACACCTCATTTTTAAGTCCGAAAACATCGGAGCGTAGCATTTTGCAAGCTAAAAGTTAAATTTAAAATGCGTAATTCTATTCAAACATAAAAAAACATGCAGCATAATGTTTGCTTTTATCCACCACGCGCTGTTAACCAATCCACGTCCCTTACAAACTCCTATCCTCCAACACCCGTCCCTTCAAAACCAACAAAAACAAAACATTGAAGCAATAAACAATTGCGAACATAGATTGGTAAAAGGATCAAAGACAGGTAGTATAATAAGTTCAAGTTAAAAAGTTTATTTAGCATAAACACAAAGGTTTGTCGCCCTACAAATAATAACGGCGATCGAATATGAGCAGTACATAATAAGAGAAAAGTACGAATAACAAACATTTTTGTTTAAAACAACTAACATACATACTGACAAAACATAAATATAACATAACATGTATTTTATTCGACATCAAATTAAGCAAAGCTTAACACGGGTTAATAGATTTAATTTAATAGAAATGGTTCCTAATAATTAACAGAGAAGATTGCAAAACAGCACAAATGTATAAAAATTAAATAATAGTATTCCATGACATGTATACAATGGTATCTGATTAGATTTTAAGGTTTATCTCCCTCGCATTAAGTGTTAAAGCGAATATTTCACGACTCAGTATAAATGTACCAAAATAAAATAAAATAGTTTTGTATGACATATATACAATGATATCGGAAACGCATGAATATATAGTTTTTGCTTTCCCACCATATCGTGATTTTTTAATATAGAAGTAAATATACGCTATGATTTACATAATTACACTTTAAGTATGCACGGTAGGTCTACATACGTTATATAAAGATTCCCTTGACTATAATGTAAATAGGCAAGGGATTTCCGTGTTATAAGAAAGTTACGTATGTTTTATGTCACCGAACCAAACTTCGGACGGCCTTTTCGAAAGCGAAATTTAAAGACCGACTCATTTTTCTGTGTAAATATCGCCGATAGGAGAGTTTTACGAAACTAAAATATTTCGTATATTTTACGTAAGGTAAATATTACCGAACCGTACCTGTCCATTGTATTTATGTAAGATATTCGTAAATGGGATTTTCTACAAATTATATATAATATATAATAAACATGATAGCGTGTACATTGTTCATTTTGCTATGGTTAATTAGATGTATTAACATACGTTCACACACCAGTGCTTTACAAAGGAATTAAACCATGCCATAATCATACAGGCATCTCTTTAAACTGATTACCAAAAACTCACAGGCAGAATAAGCACTGGTGTGTGGAATTTCTGCAATCAATTTTGCCATTATAGACATAACAATAATTTACATAGTGACAACCATGCTAAACCACCCGTCAAAATATTTCCTGACTGTGTAATTTATAACCATTTAGGGAAGAAGCGTCACTTATGTTGGAAGAACTTGTAGTTCGACCCTATTATCATAATTTTAACTATTGAATGATCTTTTTGCCACATGCAAAAGAATAATGATAATAAAATATGTTTAAACTAAACTACATTGTTCAACAAGGTGATTTTTGGTTTTCAGATAAATGTTCGTTTTCGGATGTCCTGGAGAATGTCGTTATCGAGCAATACTTTCTGCGATGAATCTACAATAACGAGAAGTGTTGTTTTTGGAGAAGGTTCTTTAAACTGCAGCAACTGTTCCGGTCAAAGTGCTTCGCCTAGAGTTTTCTGCACTGATTTTACTATCTCTGACGATTGGATGACTGGAATGAATAATGTAACATTAACATCACCAGTAAAGCAATTTTCATTTAGGTAAGATGCCCGATTAAAATAGATGTCATTTATAAAATAGTATATATATATATTTAACATTATTAACTTATCTAGTTTACCGGTAGCTTATGTGTTCTATCAGAAGATTGTTAAATTTTACACTATTTCGTTAAGCTTGGAGGACGTATCGTTACGGTTTATCATCATGCTACATATATAACTGACTTTACCTATATTATTAATTTGTAAAGTTCCAAAATGCATGAATAAGGTTCTACCTGCATAAAATTAAAATGATTCTCGTGAACTCGTTGCATAGTCATTAATCTTGTTTTGAAACAAATGATGTAAGAGATTACATGGTTTACTTACCATACAACGAGAAATAAATGGTTTAATTTACTATATTCATGACCTTTTTTAACGGAAAATAATGACCCCTCGATACTTTTCCAGTATTCAATGAAATAGACAACTATTTAACAGTATTGCTATATAAACAATGCTCATTAAGGGAATGCCTTGATCTAGCTATTTTTCATAAAACTTTAGGACACATAAATGACCCTTAGATGTGCAAACTTTTATTGAACTGCATTTTGCTCTAAGACAGATTTTGTTTATAGTTATTTTAATTTTTATGGATGCCAGTGCAATGACAAGTTTAAGGGTGATAATAAGATTTTTGTTTATAACAGCGCGAATTCAAAATACCACGAATAAATCTTTTTGGCGTAAAACCGCGAAAATTTGTCTGCGCGAAAATAAACCACCGAAGTGTAATACCTTGCAAAATTACTAAAAGCAAATCTTTAACTTTACACAAAACGTTTTGAAAAGAAACATAGCGGTATCTCCATCTTGAGAACATTAAAGTTTCGTCATTCGCAAATGTAAATCTGGAACTTACATAACGAGAATTGGGCCTGACTACAATATGGCTTATAATGTTAGCGGACATATACTACTCAAAATTTGATACTAATCGCTTGTTAATTCATAAATTTCTTCCTAATGTTAAACCCCAAATAAGTGATTTTTTGACACATTTAGATAATCATTATTCTTATGACAAACCTGACACATAGCAGACTGATGTCAAATAAACAAATGTTCAGAATCACAGCAAATATTTTAACCTTTCAAATTTATGCGAAAAAAAACCCCGCAATCTAATAAGTAATCCATATCAAATTTTAATAAGTATTATATTAGTTCAGTATTCAAAGATGACTGTTCCCGTATCAGGCCGAAATTATTAAATATCAAACTTTATTATATATCTAATAAATGTAACCAATCGACAATCTGCATTTGTACCACGTGACCGTCCAATATATCCCCGTATTGGATCCAAAAATATATATTAATTTCATATTTGAGGATTGGGTACATGTGCACTAAACGATGCTAGTCTGGTTTCCGATTTCAATCTCTAACGAATTAAAGACTGGGAACCATGCGTGCATAAAGACGCGTGTTATATGTTTAAAACTGCTTGTAAAGCGTCTATCAGTATCAGTCCAATACAAAAACAACTAATGAATGTATATACCAAACCTATTCATGAATTAATACCCATTTCTTCTAAAAAAATGACAGAGCTGTTATTGATAATGGTAGTAGTGGTGGTGGTTTTGGTGATGATGTTGATGGTGGTGGTGACTTTGTTGGGGATGATGATGATGAATATTTCAAATTAAACGAATGATATATAATCAAAAGGTTATTATACATTTAACTGTACAATACGGAATATATTTGGACTCGTACACAGCTAGAAAAGTCATATTGGACTCGCCAATCGGCTCGTCCAATATGACTTTTCAAGCTGTGTACTCGTCCAAATATATTCCTCTATTGTACAATAAAATGTATAATAACCTATAATTTTAAAATTTTAAATAAATATTAAAGAACCTGTTATTCGACATCATGTCGATTATGTTTAACAACTCGCCTACTTATCAATATACGGCATTTATTGGACTGTATAGAGTAGCCTTCGGATGCGTTTACATAACACTGCAAATACCGTCACTTCCATGTCCTTCCGATGATACAAGCTCTGCACTCAGCAGTTTCCTTGGAACATTCACAATTTGAGATTATACTTCTGATTAAATTAGTTTGATGATATTTGCTCAGTAACTTTTGATTAACCTATTTACCGAGAAAATAGGATAAAATATACGTTTTACATTTGTACTAAAAGAAAGACAATGTATTATCTTAACTAGGTTTGAAGTAAGAAGGAAGAGTCAAAACTGTACAAATATAATATTATAAAAACATAAAATAGAATGTAACTCAGAAACATCTAACTTTTGGTGTAACATAAGGCGTTTAGACGAAAATGATAGAAACGCTGTATGTTTATATATTTTGGTTTTAACAATTTTCATTTTTAAATATAAATGACAGGAAATGTATTTATAAATATAAATTGTCATCAATGATTATGTAACATTCTTAAAGATTGTTCTACATAGCTAAATAAACAAGTATCAAATAGTTCAGACATCATATACAAGGCAGTGAACATTTACACGTTTTTTTTAATCCGTGTAGGTGCCCTTTACGTTGATAACTTGTATAATGACTTGTACTATATTTTAAGAAGCGCATATCTTGATGAGGTATTTAGTACCCAAATGATTTTGGTATATATTTTTACAAACATGCAATACATGTAACTACAACATGGCACTAACTTTGCCGCCAATCTGTGTCTCTGTAGCTACAATAAATACTTTTCTATTTTTCCTTTGAACATAAAGCTAGATTGCATTATGTTCTGCCTTCAATAACACTTCGTTGTACTGATTATTGTCTCCAGTGAATTCATAAAAAGCACATGTAAGATAAGCCTAATATTTGATAACGCTTTGGATTATCTCTTAGTATGAACCATATAAACCGTTTATTGCTTCAGATACTTTATAATTTGCACGATGCTAGTTGGAATTTAAGAGTTATTAAAGGTGTCTAGCGAAACTTTGAAGCGAATTGCAGAAACTTGGAACAATATCTAGTCATTAGTTTGGTCTAAGCATGCCTACCAATTTCTCTCGACTGTGCATGTTGTGAGTAGAAAGCAACAATATCGAGTAGAAGAATGGGTTGTGGTTTATCCACAGAGAAAACTATTACAAATATGTGTATATGAAAACCGTACGCGACAAGTTAATGGTGGTGTACCATAGAACCATGTTTGAAACCGAAATAACAAATACTTTTGTCACCGACCATACTTTCCAAGGCAGCATTCGTGTTTTAAATGTTTTTGTTTTTAATCAGGTTAAAAAAACAACAACACAAAAACAACAGATTATTAGAATGGTGTTCGTCGATGGGCGTGTGTGTGTGTGGGCGGGTGTCAAACTATTTGGTTTCCAACGATTAACTTGAGTTCCGTTCATGGTATTGACAGGAAACTTAGTGTGTAGTAAGAACAGGTGGAGAGCTCGCTTAGGATTGCTTTTGGGGTCAGCCCGTAAAGGTCAAGGTCGCAGTTACTAAAAGTAGAAATATGGTTTCCGGCGATTAACTTGAGTTCTGTTCATGTTATTGACATGAAACTTGTTGTATAGTAACAAAACGTGGAGAGCTAGCTTGGAATTGCTTTAAGTGACGGTCCGTCAAATGTCAATGTCACCGTTACTAAAAACAGAAATTTGGTTTCCGGCGATTAACATGAGTTTGGTTCATGATATTGACCTGAAACTTGGTGTAAAGTAAGAACAGTTGGAGAGCTCACATGGGTTTGCTTTGGGGTCGGCCCCTCGAAGGTCAAGGTAATTGTTGCTTAAAAAAAAATTTGGTTTCTGGCGATTAACTTGAGTTCGGTTCATGGTATTTACATGAAACTTGTTGTATAGTGAGAACAGGTGGAGGGCTTGCTTGGGATCGATTTAGGGGTCGGTCCTTCAAATGTCAAGGTCACCATTACTAAAAATAGAAATTTTGTTTCCGGCGATTTACTTGTGTTCAGTTCACGATATTGACCTTAATTTTTGTGTTTAGTTAGAACAGTTGGAGAGCTCACTTTGGATTATTTTTGTAGTCGCTCTGTCAAAGGTCAAGGTAAATGTTACTAAAAATAGAAATTTGATTTCCGGTGCTTAACTTGAGTTTGGTTCATGATATTGACCTGAAACTTGGTGTATAGTAAGAAAAAATGGAGAGCAAGTTTGGGATTGCTTTTGAGCAAGGTCCGTCAAAGGTCAAGGTCACCGTTACTAAAATAGAAATTTGGTTTCTGGCGATAAACTTGAGTTCCATTTATGGTATTGACATGAAACATGGTGTATAGTAAGAACAGTAAGAAAGCTAACTTGGGATTGCTTTTAGGGTTAGTCTGTCACAGGTCAAGGTCACCGTTAATAAAAATAGAAATTTGGTTTCCGGCGATCAACTTGAGTTTGATTTATGATATTGACCTGAAACTTGGTGCATAGTAAGAACAGGCGGAGAGACCGCTTGGGATTGCTTTTGGGGATGATCCGTCAAAGGTCAAGGTCACTATTACTTAAAATAGAAATTTGGCTTATTGCGATGAACTTGAGTTAGGTTCACGATATTGACATGAAACTTGGTGTATAGTAAGAACTGTTTGAGAGCTCGCTTGGGATTGCTTCTGGGGTCGGTCCGTCAAAGGTAAAGGTCACCGTTACTAAAGTAGAAATTTGGTTTCCGGCAATTAACTTGTCTTCGGTTCATGCAATTGACCTGAAACATGGTGTATAGTAAGAACAGATGTAGGGCTCACTTGGGATTACTAAAATAGAAATATGGTTTCCGGCGATTAATTTAAGTTTGGCTCATAGCATTAACCTGAACTTGGTGTATGGTAATAACAGGCTCGCTTGGGATTGCATTTTGGGTCAGATCGTCAAAGGCCAAGGTCACCGTTACTAAAATAGAAATTTGTTTTCTGGCAATTAACTTGTGTTTGGTTCATGCAATTGACCTGAAACATGGTGTATAGTAAGAACAGATGTAGGCCTCACTTGGGATTGCTTTTGGGGATGATCAGTGAAAGGTTAAGGTCACCATTACTAAAAATAGAACTTTAGTTTCCAGTGATTCGGTTCATGGTGTCGCCATAAAAATTAATGTATAGTATGAACAGGTGGAAAGCTCGCTCGGGATTGCTTTTGGTGTCGGTCTGTGAAAGGTGAGTCACCGTTACTAAAAATAGAAATTTGGTTTCCGGCGATTAAGGGCTCGCCACACTCCTCCCAATTTTGTTCATCGACAAAAAGAAAAATATCAAAATCTCAATAATGGCAAAATGCCGTTCAATGAAACTTTGCATAAATGTATCTTTATTATGCATATGGTAAGACACGTTAGAACAGTAAAGAAAAATAGTGAGATCTAAAAATTCCCTCAATTTCTATTTACGTAAATTCACAAAAACTAAACAACACAAACCATCATTTTAAATGCCCACATAAGTAATATGATACTTACAACAATTTATTGTGTCCTCGTGACAAAAATATGTAGACTTTTCGAGATATTAGTAAAAGTGTGTTTGTCCTTCAATTTCCTGGTCGCGTAAACAGATGACATTTTCTGATTACTCTTTTAGCAGTTGAAAGTACACAAAAGACACAACATTTTCTTGTCAGTATCATTGCACTCACGTGGGAATTTAAAATTTTGTTTTGTATCGCTTAGTTTTTGTGAATTTATGTAAATAGAATTTTATGGAATTTTAGGTCTAGCTTTTATTGTTTACTTTTATAACGTGTCTTACTGTATGCAAAATAAAGATACATTCGTAACATTCATTTGTGCAAAGTTTCATTGAACGGCACTTTGCCAGTATTGAGATTTTGATAATTTTCTTTTTATCGATGAACAAGTTTGGGAGGAGTGTGGCGAGCCCTTAACTTGAGTTCGGTTCATTATACTGACATGAAATTTGGTATATAGTAAGAAAATTTCGAGAGCTCGCTTGGGATTGCTGAAGAGGTCGCTCCATCAAAGGTCAAGGACGCTTTTACTTAAAATAGAATTTGGTTTCCCGAAAATAACGTTAGTTCGGTTCATCGTATTGACATGAAACTTGGTGTATAGTAAGAACCTATTTGGGATTGCTGATGGGGTAGGTCCGTCAAAGGTCAAAGTCATTGTTACTTAAACTAGAAATTTGGTTTCCGGAAAATAACTTCAGTTGGGTTCATTGTATTGACATGAAACTTTGCGTATAGTAAGAACGTGTGAAGAGCTCGTTTGGGATTGCTGATCGCAGGGTTTGCACAGATCTGGTAAGGTCATGGTAAACCAGTTTTGCCTGGAAAATTCATGGAATGTTGATGTTAACGTGTTGAGAGCTCGCTTAGGATTGCTGATTGCAAGGTTTGCACAAATCTGGAAATGTCATGGAAAACAATTATTGTCTGGAAAATTCATGGAATCTTGATTATTTGGATGTTATTTATTTATTTATTTTTTATGAATTTATTATACAAACAGAGCCTTGGATACAAATAACTTTAAAATCTGGTTTGTGGACATTGCCCATTTCTTGTTTTAACTTTTTCTCTTTTTTCCTTTTTGCTGTGTAGATAAGTTGTGTTTTCGGCAGTTTTGTTTGTAATCTTTTACGTATGTTTTACCCCTCTGTTTCAAATAATCAAAAGATGGAAAACACAAAACCTCAAAGTTATCATTGATGTTAAACCAGTTTTATTACCATACTGGTTTGGATAACTCAGACTCATCTGACATTTTTTATAACCCCGTGTCGAAGAAGAGCTGGGTATACTGTTTTACCCGTGTTCGTCCGTACGTCTGTACAAAATTTCCGTCGCAGTTTCCTAAGCATCTATAACATGCAGCAGCCTGATATTTTGCAAACTGCTTTATCCTATAGTCCCAAATGTTGTTATGCGATTTTATGCTCCGTGCTCATCTACTTCCTTTTTACCGAATATGTTTAGATTTTTTACCCTAAAGGTGCGTTACATAAACCAAACGACATCTTTATTTTCCGTCGCAGTTTTCTTAGCAACTATAACATGCAGCAGGCTGATATTTTTCATATTTCTTTATCCTATAGTCCCATATGGTAGAAAGCGTATTTTTTGCTCCGTGCTCATCTACTTCCTTTTTACCGAATATGTTTAGATTTTTTACCCTAAAGGTGCGTTACATAAACCAAACGACATCTTTATTTTCCGTCGCAGTTTTCTTAGCAACTATAACATGCAGCAGGCTGATATTTTTCATATTTCTTTATCCTATAGTCCCAAATGGTAGAAAGCGTATTTTTTGCTCCTTGCTCATCTACTTGTTGTTTACAATACCAAGATGTTTACACATAGTTAACAGATATGCACAATTTCCGTCGCAGTTTTCTAAGCACCTATACTATGCAGCAGTCTGCTATTTTGCATATTACTTTTTCCTATGGTCTTACAATGTGTAAAGCGATTTTATGCTTCTTGCTCATCTACTTCCTGTTTAACGAATACTTAGATTTGTACAAAGAGATGGCAATCATGCACAATTTCCGTTGCAGTTTTCTAAGCAACTATAACATGCAGCAGCCTGATATTTTGCAAATTTCTTTGTCCTATAGTCCCATATGGTGTAATGCGATGTTATTCTCCTAGGTCATCTACATGTGCCTACTGTTTTCCGATGAGATTGTTTCACATAGTTGACATACAATCATGCACACTTTCGGTCGCAGTTTTCTAAGTAACTATAACATACAGCAGTATAATAGTTTATATATTTTAATTTTTATATCGGTAAATACTCGGAAAAAATTGACACCGTTTATACATAAGAAAAATGCAAATTACATTTTGGAAGTCATATGTCTCAAAGCGGAATATCACTAGTGATCATTAGCTCACAGATTTACCTTGTTCTTTTTACGCTGATCAGCATCTACAACACACGTTAATTAAACTTAAGGGAATCATGATTTGTATACATCTACGCACCACAGGTATTCTAGTGCAGCATGGGTTTCTTTGAACGAAGGTGGAACCAGTTGGTCTCAGTTGACAAGAGTTAATTTGGCTGTAAGGAATGAAACGGGCAAGATAAACTCGTCCCCAGAAATTGCAACGCCCGTGGTTCTTAACTGGCAGTCTGGGTGCTCATACACCTACAGTTTACCAGGTAATGATCCCAGCTCGATGTAAAATATAATTAAAAAGGTATAAACCTTATATTTTATTATCATGACAATAAATATTACTATTTGGAAATCAAGCAGCTTATAATAACATGTGTAACATACACACAAAGGCTAGACAATACTGGTAGATATTACGAGCTCTAAATGGTTCTGTTAACGTTTTCAACCTTACGATCATTAAGGACAAAACAAACAGTCTGTTTTTGGAATAACGCTGGACCTTTTATTTAAGTAAGCACATACTATTAACGAAAGACTTAGGGTATTGAAAATCAAAACTAGGGTCATTGAGTTCAATAACGCTGTTTATTACATGAACTATAAATAGACGCAACGCGATTGGTCACATCCCCAAAATAACCGATTCAATAAATCTAGATATTGACCCGCTTTCGCTGATATTGACCTGTCTATAAATAGAGTCCGAAAGTTTCCATCTTTTATCATGTTATTTATAGTTCATGTAATAAACTATTATATATATATAGTTCATGTAATAAAACAGTTATTTACTTATAAGCTGGGAAATATGCTGTTGATATTGACCGCAAAAATCGTTATTGACCTCGGCTATCGCCTCGGTCAATAACGATTTTTAGGTCAATATCACAGCATATTTCCAAGCTAATAAGTAAATAATTGTATAATAACAAATATCTATAGTTTAAGAAATCCTGTACCAGAAAAACAATCACAATGGTCTATGATAGATACATTGTAGCCCACATCCTATAACAACCTCAAAGTAACATTTCTATTGATTGCTAACGAATAGTCTTCATTTAGTTTTAATTCCAAAATTACAATAAAAAATATGAATTATTTCTTCCAGCTAAAACTATAGTCATTAACAATTTATGGTTTTGAAACAAGATACATTACAAAGTTATTGAATGTATTATGTCGACATTCCAAAGAAAACTTTTTGTTAGGTAGCCTTTAATCAACGCTTTTCCTTTTTCTTATAAGTTGTTGATGTAGATCGGGATGTCGTGAAATGTCGTTGGGCAACTGGACCGGACGAATGTGCGGACGTATGCAAATCTCCGTTAAGAGCTGTTTGAAACGAGGTATGTTGATGTTTATTTCGGTAAAAGCTATATCATAACACCCACCCCTTTTCCCACAACGTCTCTTAAATTGTTTAAGTGCATTAAAAAAGTCAATGAGCTTCAGTGTAGATTTTATAGATAAAGTTTTGCTTAAGTGCATCTTATCGTGATTGTTTAAGGTTATTATACAGCTGTTAAAAATATGCCTTATGTTTATATGTTTGTATGCTTTTGCATGCAACATTGTTTAGCTGATGGGTGGGTTGGAGTTATTTCACCAAGACAATTTGTACTTGTTTTGTGATACGAGAACCTGTTGGGGCAAGTGTGAGGTTGGTGCATCCTAGAACATGGTTTAAATCCCCAGTGGCAATTTGTTTTGCCACTGACCGTTCCAAGGCGGTAACCCCTCCGGTTCTCACTTCCGTTATTTGTTTGTGGCGTCCATTTTGAAACTGATTTTTGTAATACCATGCTCTCTTTTCCTCTCTACTTTTTGGCTGTGTGGGGAGGCTGTGTATGCTGGATGTGGCCATTCCTGATATGCATATTTCATTTTTTTTCTCACTATAAATCATGTGTCTACTATATGTTACCCATCCGGCACAAATTAGTTACAGTACTATGTATACTTATATTATAAACCGCCTTAAGTAATTACTTGGCAGGATGTACATATTTAAATTTGAAGTAACTGACACGCATATTTTTATATATTAATCCTAGAGTTGAATATGTCACATCCGTTATAATGTATGTTATATATATTAAATTATTAAATTATTATTACGTTAAAGTGTGGTTTAATTTTGTACAGTATCTTTGACTAGAACACATAAATGGGATTAATTTTACAAGATTTAATATTTGCAGACGCTTTGTTCGCTCTCGTACACGGCAAACAGAACGGGCTTCTATGCAGTGGCATTGCAAATTGAGGACTTCGCTGACGAAACAGTTTCAACTCCTCTGAGTAGCATTCCACTTCAGTTCTTAATAAATGTGTACAATGGTTCTGGTTGCGGAAATATTCCACAGTTTGTCTCACCCACTCCTGGATCCAATACTTATTTTAGTATTTTTGTCGGAGGGAACTTTAGTGTTACCATTAAAGCGAGATCAGCAAATGAGTATGTAAAATTATCAAATTTCACTTACTTTGAAGTTCTATAAATATTCCATTGAAATAAGTCATATTTGTAAAGCTCGCACAAGTTAGGGGAATGCTTCATGCAAACATTAGAAGATTTAAAATGTTGCACAGTTCTATTATCACCAGTTCGTTGATGGCAGTCCACAACATATTTCAGGAAATATTAATAATTATAGAAATATAATTATATTCACTGCTACCCTGTAACAGTAGTAAATTTTAAACCATATTGTAAACTATATAGTGATGTATATTATTTAAGTTGTCAAAAACAGAGTACCGTGTAAAAGTTGTGCCCGTACATTTTAGCTCAATTGGTTGCGTCGCAGGAATTGCAGGGCTAGGCGCTGTCGCCGTGACAGTGCGGTTCGTTCCCATTTAGAGGCACTATCATTTGAAATTCATAGTAGCGCTATTTATGCACTGTGGCGGCCGTAAAAAGTCTCCCCGTACATATATTCAGTACTGTTATCTGTAAATAACTCGTTACCGATGTAATGCAGGGATTGTAATGTATATCAGGGCTATCCGATCAACCTTTTTGGGGTGTTCCCCGGTTAGCTCAATTGTTTGCGTCGCAGGAATTGCAGGGCTAGTCGCTGTCGCCGTGACGCTGCGGGTTCGCTCCCAGCTAGAGGCTCTATCATTTTTAAGAGCTAGATTGACTGCCCAAAGCCATACACACACTTTAACATTTCATTCAGTTATCTTAATGTACATGTACGTAAGTTAGGTGTATTGTCCGCTTGTCATAACCATACATTGTTAATTAATTTAAATATTTTTGTCTTTCATTTCCTGGTAGGTTGAGATCGGTTACAACTATATCTGAAAAAGGAATGATACGGTCGGCAGAAATGAAGTCACAAGATACAAACTGGAAATACATCTCTCTTAATGTTATATGGATACCAAGCAGCGACAACGCTGAAGAATTCCACAGTCTATGCTTTTATGCATCCGATATTTATTAGTAAAATAACTATTAAAAACCAATTATACATGTACCAATTATGAAATCTATGTTAGTTATTTTCTCACTTGCAACTTTTGAATCATGGAAATAGGAAACCAAATTCACAAAAACGGGCTATACCATGGGTTGTGCATTTCACTTAACTCGCCCTTTTTGCTTGACAATGCTATTAGCTTTTTATGTTCTATTTGTTTGTGTGCTTTGTGCATGCAACATAGTCGAGTTGATGGTGGGTTGAAGTCATTTTACTAACGTGTTTTTTTTGTTTATATGAGAAACTGCTGGGGCTAGTGTGAGGTTGGTGCAGCCTATAACCTGGTTTAATCTCATAGCGGCAAAGTTTTGCCACTGACCGTTCCAAGAATGTAACCCCTCGAGTTTCTCATTTTCCATAATTGTTTGAGGCGTCTATTTTGAAATTGATCATTGTAAAACCAGGGTCTTGTCTTCCCTCATCTTTCTGGCTGTGTAAGAAAGCCGTGTCTTTTGGGCGTGGCCATTTCTGATAATGCATATTTTACATTTAATTGTATGTTTCTGAAAACTGAATTATTTTTTATGTAAAAAGGTCTCAAAGAATTGATAATGATATCTAATTATCAGAACGGTAAAATCTAAACCTTGAAGATACTGTTTTAAAAGTAAATGAATAAAATACATGTTTAATTTCGATATATTCAGACTGAATACTACTTTATTGTTGTGGCGTTTCATGCTATTTTTAAGTGTATCATTACTTGACTACCAATAACTTCATCAATGAGGGTTTGAAAATTATTTGCTAGTATTCAGCATTCCATATTAAAATTATGCTTATTATTTTGACAGCGCAACGAGTGACACACGATGTCTTCGCATAGCAGTTTCAGGTGAGCCATATTTATTAATTCTCGTACAGGTAGTACATTCTTCATGTTTATAAAAGGATTCCGTAAGAGTGTTCAACTTGTAATTTCTAATCTGTTCGTCTCTTCGATATATAATAAGGTATGTGCTGATATTGTTTTGGTTGTCAGAGATGACAAGGTCAATAACTTCATTATAAATTAAAGGAGAATCGTTTATCAATTTATCATATAACATCACATATTTAGCAATAAATTCAATAAATTGCCAATTGCTTGTATTTGTATACGTGTAATACCGTCGCCGGAGAGAGCGAACTCAGGATGTTTGATATCCGAGAATTTTATCGAAATTCAAATTTAGTTTTTGAATGCTCTAGAAGTTTCAACCTACTCAAAATTAAAAATGAAAGAAAGTGAATTATCGTATAAGAAGCTAAAATTTCTCACCAAGAATCACAGTTTGTCTAAAAGTGCCAGGTCGCAAAATCAATTTAAAATTTGATTTTAAATGTATAGCATTCGTTATTCTACCTGAAGTTATGTGAATCGTTATTCCACCTGAAGTTATGTGAAAAGTCCCATTGTATTCATGTTTTCCAGAAAAGTATAGACTATAGATTTTATTTTAAACTTGCATTTTACTTCTTATTTCCGCTCGATTTGCTGGACTTCTTAAACAACGGGTTGAGAATATTGAAAAAATTAGAAATAATAGCTTATTACCTGGTTATTCGGTAAAGCAAGCGTTTTCTTAATTGAAGCAAAGTTATTATCTTGACATAAAAGGGAGAAAATAAACGAACTAGAAAAAATAAATTACATTTTAATAATTATGTCAGATGTGTATGTGTACTTCGGTAAGCGAACACACTATGTGGTACAGAGAGTTTTCCTATTTCTGCATGTTAGTAGTCACCTCGGTAAGCGAACACATTATGTGGTACAGTCAGTCTATGTGCTCCTCGGTTAGCTAACACATTATGTGCTACAGTATGTGTTTCTATTTCTGCATATTAGCCGTAAACACAGCAAAAAAAAAATGTATCAAATTTCTATGCTCATATTTTCATTAAGGCATTTTATTTAATGTAGAACACTTTGAAATGCATATTTTATTTGTTAATCTCTGTTTTTGTTTAAGTTTAATAATAATCTTTCACACCAAGAATAGAATAAGTGTTCATCAAGTAACAAAAAAAATTAATTATTAGTTTATTTTCAATTGAAAGGGAGGTAATTAGAAATGGTTAGAAATTTTAGCGCTGATCAAGAAGTTGTTTTATTAATGAATGTTTTGTGATTTTATTGACCAACATACTTTGAAAAATTGATTTCCTTCTATTTTGATTTCAGGGCATATGACGATATTATGACGTTATGACGTCACTCGATAATTTTCAATATAATTCAAAGTCGCTTTTCGTGCAATGGCATTTTCACAACACATAAATCATGGCGAACAAAATTAAAACAAATATTTTAAATCCAAGGCTATCCTCTACGTCTTCTGTCCATATTCCAGCTATATTAAATACTTTTACATACCTGCAACCGTCAGTTCGTTTATCTACAATTAATCTATTTTCGGTCAATTCCGTCAATTTGACTGGTTTGCAGAGTGCACATTGCACTAATTTATGTAAAAATAATTTAAAAATAAAACGGTCACCTATTAAACCGCATATTCTTCAAAAATATAACATTTCCACACCTTTTAAAATGAACGACGGAAGACGCAGATCGTATCCATTTATATACAAGTGCGATTTAAAGAGGTGCAAGTGCTGCAGTTTTTTTTAATGTAGTTCAACAATTAAATCAAAAGTCAATGGTAGAACTTTTTCAGTAAACATCGATTCAGATATTGACTGACAAACGGACAATATTATTTATGTTGCTTTGAAATGCTTTAAATTGTAGGATTCAATATGTTGGACAAACTGGGCGTCCTTTGAAAACACGTTTTAGTCAGCACTGTTCGAAAATAAGAAACAATCATAAAAACAATACATTTTTATATAAACATTTCAAATGATCAGGCCACACTTTAAAACATGTTAATATTCAACCTGTTGAAAAAGTTATATTTGATAACAGTGCTTCTAGAGCATTTAAATTTAGAGCAAGAATTATATCGGAGCAAAAATGGATACAAGAACTCCAAACACCCTATCCACTTGGATTAAATGATAATATTTATCAAGAAGGCAACATTTCAGAAAATCCTGATTTTGACATTTTTGATTTGC
Source organism: Corbicula japonica (assembly GCA_038501625.1). Taxonomy (NCBI): domain Eukaryota; kingdom Metazoa; phylum Mollusca; class Bivalvia; order Venerida; family Cyrenidae; genus Corbicula; species Corbicula japonica. The sequence continues at coordinate 113,395 of JAZAYU010000740.1, read as the reverse complement.
TAGAATTACGAAAACGAAAATCGAGGTCAGACGGGATAATGACTAATGGTAACATCAAAAGAAAATCACGTGCTCATTGTTCTATTCATGACCTTCAAAATATTTTAAAACATTCTGGTAGACATGCTATGCTGTCGCGTTTAGCTTCTCTTTCTATTTCAAGTTTACAAAATGTAGATAAGGATGCCGATGATATTGTTATTAGAACTCATCCACTTTATGAAGTTGCAAGCCTTACTCAGTGTTACACTCGGCATGTTCTAAGACCAAAAATTGACTAGGAATCTGATCACCAAAGACATTTCCTTAAAATTTCTTTTTTAAATAAAGGCATAGATTTTATTGAAGTTCCAAGTATATTTAAAGATAAAACTGTTGAATCGTCAATACCTAATTATTTTTAGAATACTGAAACATCCATCGTTTGTTATAAATATAACAAGCCTGTTAGAAACACAATTTTCAATTACAACAAAATAACCTCGGATTCACAGAATGTTGAAAACACACCATTATCTTGAGACTGTTCTAATTCAAAATTTTGCTATCAACCTGCCGGTCATATCGTTACAGGGGATCTAAATGTTATCAAAGACTTTAGAATCCGCAATTTAATTTCAAAAGGCCCAAAATATAGAATTCCATCGGACATCGACTTTAATTCCTGTCGTGCGGAAATTGCAGAGTCTTTTAAATCTTTTTGCAATAAATGGTGTAAACGAGAACATGCTGAGCCTAATGCTCTTTCAAACTGGAAAAAACAAATATTCAAAATAATTGACACTCATATATCCTTCTATAAAAGAAACATAGCGTTGTTACCACCTCGACCTCGTTTTAACTTTCGTCATTTGAAAAAGGGTATTCAAGATTATCACAACAAATTTGTTTTAACACCTGCTGCTAAGGCTTCAAATAATGTAATTATAGTGTGACGTATACACTATATACATGTTTAAACTGAAGAGCGTAATAGCACTAATGCTTATACACTGACTTCTTCATCTGATAGTGATATTGTTACTGCACACACTCTACAAATTACAAAATTTAGAATCAGTGTTGAGCCGAAACAAGGCAAAGTACCTACTATGTATTGGTTGTCTAAAATGCACAAAACACCATACAAAGCAAGATTTATCGCTAATTCTAGTTCTTGTACAACGACAAAGTTATCCGTGCTCTTAACATTTTGTCTTACAGCTTTAAAAGAACATGTAATTAGGTATTGCGAAAAAGTTTTTGAAACTACTGGCAAAAATTTATTTTGGTCTATAAAAAATTCAAATGACGTTTTGAAGAAACTTAAATAAAATAATTTCAGGCGTTCTGTTTGTCTACATATGATTTTTCTACATTGTATACTTCTCTCCCTCATGACTTAATAAGAGACAAGCTAACCAGTCTCATTGAAAAAACTTTTGCTAGAGAAAATAAAACATTTATCGCTTGTACATGTAATGAACATAGGGTATTCTTTACAGATGGTTCTTATGATAATTATACTTCATGGACCTGTCAAGACCTTATCCAGGCGCTCACATTTTTATTGGATAATATTTATTTGAGATTTGGTACCTCTATTTATAAACAAGTAATAGGCATTCGAATGGGTACTAATTGTGCACCCCTTGTTGTTGATTTGTTTTTATACTGTTATGAAAGAGATTTTATGTTATCTTTTTCTACCGAACATCAAGATGATATTATTACAGCTTTTAACAACACCTCGAGGTACCTTGATGATTTAATAAATATAGATAATAACCATTTTTCCTCACTGGCTAATAAGATTTATCCTAAAGAACTACAGCTTAATAAAAGCGAAGACTTCAGAAAAGCAAGCAAACTTCCTTGATTTAAATCTATCCATTGAAAATGGTTACGTCACTACTAAAATGTATGATAAAAGAGATGATTTTAATTTTAATATAGTAAATTTTCCGTTTTTAGACAGCGATGTTCCTCGTGCAACATCTTACGGGGTTTATATCTCACAGCTCGTTCGCTTTTCAAGAGCTTGCAACGATGTGAATGATTTCAATGAATGTAATCTTTGCCTTACAGAAATACTTTTAAAACAAGGTTATCGGTATCACAAATTAAGGAAAACCTTTTGCAAGTTTTATCGCCGATATCCAGATCTAAT